>JAHWFP010080121.1:47366-61106 GCA_023313725.1 Lithobius niger
TTATCTTTGATCACACAGCGGACCCTCAAAATATTTGACACCAATTTCCGAACACCCTGTATAGGAGAAAAAGGCCAAGAGTGCTACATAATAATTCAAACAACGTTTCGAAAAAAAAATGCATTTTTCGTATTCAGGATCCTATCATAAGAATTACAAGGCAAAGCCACAAGTCACCTACTGTTAAGTGGTATACATTTAAGATAAAAAAAAACGAAGTAAAAACACAGTAATTTCCCCTTTCAGAAGAGGCAGAAAGAATGGCGAAAATCGACCCCCACCTAAAGTGAACCCTAGTCAAAAATGAGACCACCCCACGACAATGCAAGCATCGTAGTTACCATACAGCCGCACTTGCAACCTGTCTTCCTAAGGAGCGGGTGGGGCTCGATTTTCGCCACACTTTCTGCCACACATCTGAGAAGGGAAATTGCGGTGTTCTTCATTTTTTTTTCTTTTAAATGTATACCACTTAATAGTAGGTGACTTGTGGTTTTGCCATGTAATTTTTATTATAGGAACCTGATGACGAAAAATGTTTTTTTTTTTTCGAAACGTCATTTAAAATATTACGCAGCACTCTTGGCTTTTTTTCTCGTAAAATCCGTGACGTGTGATTCATCGTTTTATGATCAGATAGTGTTAGTTCTTAATACGCAATGCTTTGATCACACATTTGCATTGAAACATAACATTCATGCAATTGTTGCATTTACAAAAAAAAAAGGGTCCGTGAACCGAAATCACGCATAATGAGCCCTTCATGGCAACAAGTAGAAAATCCAATACCACAATCCCCAGGTAATTAACACGAAGAGTAAAAATAAAGCTAACAGATGTTTGGTTTCGAATCACTCTGTAGTCAGTCAAAAAGGGCCAAAGGATTTTAGCAAGCGTTAACCGCACCCGGTCATCTGCCCGACGAAGCCCTAAGGCCCTATGTCTGAGTCCCTAGGCTCTGTAGTCAGTAACAGTCGGTTGCAACAAAGGATTTGTAATATGGTTCCGAAAAAAGAGAACAACTGTGCAGCTGTAGGTAATTGTATTGGCAGCAGCAATACATTGTTACATGGTGAGTTTTGAGCTGTCCGACTTGTTCATATGTTGACCGTGCTATAACAATTAGGTGCAATAGTTATTGTTGCTGTACTTTGCTTGAATTACACAACTACTAGTAGAAAAACAGTTTAAAAACCAACTTACTAATAGTTCTGTGAACAGTAGACTTCGCTTGGGGGCGCGCCCCCACAAAAAAAGAATGATTGTTATTGGTTACGTAATAACAAGGGTTGTTTATAAGCTACACTCTAATACGAATTTACTTGAAGAACATTTAATTCTGAAGATTATTCGTAACCGATTTGTTTTAATTCTGTTCGGAGGATTAGCAACTTGATCGGCTATTAACCGTTATTAGTGGACATTTTCTTCAGCGATCATGAATTTTCACCAACAACTTTATTGGGCGTCACTTTAGAGTGGCATTTTGTAGTGTAAATTTAGTTCGATTTTGTTCAATAAAAATTAAAACTGGTCTTACAGAAAATGTTATACGGAACATTATTCGTAACTAGTGTGTGTTCCATCTGACAAAAAGGTTTAGAAGTTATACGCTAAAAACTGTATAGACACCCAAAACAGTTTTTGTATGTCATTTTGGGTCGCTGTTTTGGATTTTATACAACTGGTACAAAATCAAGTGTTTACGTTGTTCAGCCGTACTTGAAAGAAGATTCTTACCAAATTTTCTTTTGAACTGGTCAACTGTTTGGCAGCGAGGGCCGTGAACCATTACTTAGATGCAATCTTGGGCTACCATTTGAATTCTCACAAAACTCAAGGACTTTAGAAATTCAAGGAAATTAGGACTTATCTTGAGGACGTGTTAATTTTAACATTCGTAAACAATTTTTGTTCTATCTGATGAACGAAATGAAAATTACATGCCCAAAACAGTTTTTTAGGCACCATTCTGGCTTTTTATCAGTTGGAATAAATACATCATTTAGCAATATTCAAAGAACGCTCCAAATTGCATTTGAGTCTCTCAATAGATTTGCCTACAACTGCCAAAACAGCTTTTTGGACGCCATTTTGAACCTTATCTTGAATTTTCACAGGAGTTGAATAGGTCATTTCTGGTGAATATCTTCACTTCTGTTCTGTGTGATCAACGATTTGTAATTTATAAGCCAAAAATTGGTTTTGGAAGCCATTTTGGATCACCAGTTTGTATTTTTATCAACTTGTTTCAAACCAAGTATATGTTTTAGCCGTTCAGCCGTATTTCGAAGAATATGTCTACTTACATGCGAATAGGTTCACGCTTTACGCCGTTAAGTGCGGAACTGTAAGACAGAAAAGAAAATTCCAAATCAACCAAAGTAAAAATGGGACTTAACTCAGTCAGTAAATTAAGGAAAATACACACCTTGAATAAATTTAACAGGTTTGCATAAACGATGAATACTTGAATCCTTGAATGATTCTTTACAAATGTTTCAAACGTATCAAATTTTCTTTGTCTTTCGGAAAGTTATCCACATAAATAATTGTGAAAACTAGGGCAGCCCCCCGTATATGGCCGGTTTTATAGAGCATTGTAGTGATTTACCGTTTGCATGCAAATACTGTGATTTCCCATCAGCAGTAGGCCAAACTTTCATTGGATTTAGTTAGCTCAAGGGTTAAGAGACATAGACGCTTAAATCCCGTTTGCATGAAAATATTGTGACTGGAAAAACATATGACGTCACCGTACTGTGCCTCTTTGTTGAAAACACAGTTTGAATCATTACTTATACAGAACAGACAATTCCGTTTGGCAGACATTCCGTCTGGACGCACAAACAAATAAGAATTAGTAGTGGGAATCTCGGTGATCTGGCGACACACACACACAAACAAACAAACAAATATTACGATCTTAGTTATATAGATAGACAAACTAAAAACAGTCCACCAACCTCTGAGACATACTTCGTAGGATTTGTTCATATTAGTAAGAAAAAGTCTAAAGAAAAAAACTAATGCAATGGTTCGCACGAATCTTCAAGACGCATCGTGGTACATGCACATCCCAAACTGTGAAACTCATTAAATTGCAAGAACGGCATGTTGCGCCCTTCTGTGACATCTAGGTGCAACAAAGTCGGAAATTCCATTAAGTGACTCCTTGACTACGATGTATACAAACGGAACGATGTGACACTACTCAAGTGTCCGTGTTCCAAAGCTTTTATTTTCGTTTCGTGCGTCTCGATAAACAAAACCCATTGACTGAAGCCATTCAAGCAATAGTTAATGTTTTCTTCTTCAATGCTTTGGTCAATAATTCCCAGAGTGAGTGAAGCGAACATTTCTCTTTCAATTCGACGATTCCGCATTTTTCAATGTGTCTAGCAGCTTGTTTGTTCCGCTGTTAGGCCTAATTCATGAACTAAATACTCGAAATATTTTAAATAACGTCTGAACGAAGTAATTACATGATTTTGCTATTGCTATCCTTTTCTTTTTTGGGGGAGGGGAGGATGGAATCGAGATAGAGCACTCAGCACTCAGTGGAGTGGTTTGAATAATAGTTGATAGGCATGCTTTGAATTCAAACGGAAGGAAGTAAACACATGGTTTTGTGATGAAACGCTTCTTGCGGAGATGGTTGTCGGGCGCTCCACAAGTAACGGTCAAACGTAATTTATGCTTGTTCTAATCCCGTGATATGGAATTTCATATATGAATTCGAACAAAATTCGCATTCAAAAATAATATTTTCTTCATGAAAAGTCAGCCATATTCGCCTTTCTGAAAATCCACGATGACAGCATAAAATGGTGTCGAAAAATAGGTTTTGGTTTGCAAGTTCTATATCATTTAATTGTAGGACGGAAAGCCAGATGGGATAAGTAAGTTAGTGATAAATAACAAAGATGGAAACCTATTTCAGTTGCATTTTCGACTTAAACAGAATGATTGAGTGGGGAATTGAACTTTAGTGACAAAGGCAACGTAAACCTTTTGTCAGATTAAAAGCAAACAAGCTAGGAAACGTCTTACGGATTTAACGTTATTCAACGTCATATTCCAATGAAGTTTAAAGGCAACTCTTCTGAATGAAATAAATCATTTATTAAGAGCTAAGATCAACAAATCGTAAAGGCTAGTCTAGGTACTAACTAGTGCTTAAAGGTGGTTCCATTATGACACACTTGCATGTAACTTTGGGAATCGTCTTAGCAAGGGCAGTCTGATGGCAGTCCCCAATCCTTGTCAAGAGGCCATAGTCTGGTGGTTATTCATCATGGTGCAGTATGAGAAAGTCGACGTGGTCTCCTGGATTGATCAGTTACGGTACACTAAATAGTTTTTTTTTAATATAGATGTGATGTTATATCCGGAAACCCTAGAAGGCTTGCTCCCTATGTAAGCGATAATGCAGATATCAAGACAGAAGAATTATTTAACATTTCACAGCCATCATCCTGTGCCCTGCTGGTAATTATCCAGTCGATCTCTAGCAATTAACAGTATCAAGGTCTGATGGAGCAATGTATCGATATATTGGTTGTCAGTATTTACTACTGTCACAACTTTGGGCATGGCAGCAGATAGAATTTTTTCTATAATGAACCCCGACATTTATTTTCAAGAACCTCTTACGAAGCCATTTTATTTTATTATGCACTGCAACAGTCTGTATCGCCTTGCTGTGCGATCCACCTAATGGACCAACATCACAGGTATAACAATTTCACGGGTATTTTACGATGGATTCGTCAAACAACATTTTAATATTCATCATGAATAGTGTAATCAGTTAAAGCATCGGAAGCAGTGTGTAACATCTCAATTTACACTCGATTTATCAGAAGTACTCGAATCAATCGAACTAGGAGACTGTAGCAGGCTGTATCCCTCTGTAATGGAAGAGCACTGTACACTGGCTTTGAACTGTGTGAAAGAAATTGGTACGAACGCCGTAAGGCCTGGTTATGTTGAAAGGTTACGCATCAAGACCCAGGATGATTCTACAAGCTTGGCGAGGACCTGATGTGATTGTATAAACTTCGTGAGGACCCAATGTGATTCTGCAGCTTAGTAGGCGTCAGGTTGCTTTTTGATGGTGTTTGTGAAATAAGGGAGTGCTACTGAAGTGAAATAATAGAAAGGGAAACTAGCAATGGTACCACAGATTACAATGTTATGACAGGACAGGAGTTTAAAACACTCAGATTCTACTATTGTGCTATGTAGGGATGTGGTTGTATCTGATGTGGTGCATTCAATAGGGAGTGCTTCAGTTGATACCAAGATAGGGAGTGCTTCAGTTGATACCAAGATAGTGAGTGCTTCTGCTATTGATCATGTGTTAGGGAGTGTGCTTGATTTTTGTGGTAGGAAAGGCTGTGTGCTTGGTGGTGCTTATGCACAGTTATTCAATTGAAATTGTTGATTCGATTGGAAGAATAAGTTTGTGATGATGAGGCATATCATGGTGGTGTGCATGTTTATAATATCACAGGAAGTGACTTACATGCAATATGGAGCTTCGCTCAATCGCGAGAGGCGTCATAACTCATTCACAATCTGTTTGAAGTTAAACATGGCTTGCAAACGTGGAGATATTCACGAAAGTTCGCATGGACTTATCACCAGTTTCACCTATGAAGGGGGCTTGTAACATTTCAAGAAACTGTCTTCGATGGACGGACTGCAGCCCCATTCGATTTTTGATAAATTACACACGTCATATGCACAACACAGTGTTGGGTTTACAGGAACTTCGTACGTGATGGATCCCTACTCTTTTTCATAGCATCATCAGCATCACTTGATGTACGTCAAGAATTATGCAGATTGTACATCACAGTTCGACAATGTATGCTCATGGCAGAGTAGTACTTTTCCCTTGGATATGTGACATTCTGATGGTACACAATGAGCAAGATTATCTTAAAGGTCGAGACAGTGATGTTGATCAAGACAGTAACTGGGGTACGAATCCCCACCCGCATACCCATTCTCACACCACCAGCCAAATTACGGCTGGATTACCAAACAACCAAGGTGGTATATCCTCCTAGCCTAGTGGGCAGGAAGGTGGGTGGTGTTTCTTTCTGGCACCACCTTCAATGCACAAACCCCCTCAAGTATTGACAACATGCATAAGGGCAGTGGCATACATCGTCAAGACATTAGGAAATACAGTAAGATGGACAATTACAGTGAACCAAATACCAAACGACACCAATTTAAGCGATCTCGAAAGCTACCACATTCGTCTTCCATTAGCTTAAACTTCGGTACACAATGATACGAGCTAGCATTCTGCATATCAAGATGACAGATTTAATTCATATAACACTGTCATCATCCATTATCTTGCCGTTAATTATTCAGGTAGCCTCTAGAAATTCAACAGTATCAAGAACTGTAGGTCTATTGTATTGATGTATTTCCGTTATCAGTATTTTTTATCGTCACAAAATCATCTCTTGAGGTGGCAAAGGGCCTATTCTTCTGCGAAAAAAACTCAGAAAAATGATCAGAAAAAAGTGAAAGGTTGGCTAAGCAAGGTCTACTGTTCACAGAACTGGCAGATACCTAATTTCCATTTAAAAGTTACCTACAATTAATCAAACTGAGGAAATCATCACTAGAATATGGCCATTTTTTTTGCCTTTCAGCTTCATCACAGTGGTGTGACTTAGAATCGACCTGGCTGTCCAATCTGAAAACGTATTGGAGACTTAGCTACTGTATTCCTGTCCTGGTCTATAAGCATTCTATCTTCACTGCTAGTAGCCTAAAGCAGTCTCCGTAGAATGCATTCTTGAGGAAGGTGTTAAATGCAATAAAGGGTTCAACCAGTTAATTTAACTAAAACTAGTTAAGGGAGTGGGCATAGTCGGTGTTTTAGTGAACAGGCAATGGGCAGGTTCGAATTGAGTCATGTCACGCCGATGAAGAACAAGTTCATAAATATGGCCAGCTGTACTACATGTTTGCCAGTTGGTCTTTTCTGCTCTTTTGCCCATTTCCTGCTTACCTTTGCGAAATTCAGGACATTTAGTACATAATTATCAAGGCCCCCAATTTATTGCTGTTCAAACTTCAAAAACTTACCTGTCAACAGAGTAAATTCCAACATGCATGCTTCAGTAACAACCATTTCGAATCCATTGAAGCTATAAAAGCAAAATACCAATCAATGCCTGCAGTGATTACAACAAAAAACCACGTTTACTTTTTCCTTTGTTGTCAAACAAAGACATAAATATAGTAATGAACTTGTCTGTCACGCAGTTTGCTTTTCTTCAAGGACATTATTTGTATCATGTGTTTTATGTATGTCACACAAGAATAAACTGTCCCACGAAAGGAAAATATCCTTGATATTAACCAATTTTGCTTGCATCATAATAGGATCATAAGGATGTACCTGATAGAAATAAGTTGGACACAAAACACTGTAAATAATCGAAATGACAAGTTGGAAATCTGTGAGATTAAAAGAAAAGTTAATACTGAACTATGTTATAAAAGTGGCATAGCATAATTAGCTACCTTTTTGCAGTATCTCGTTTCATTTGAGTGAACTGAAATGGATTCGTACTGGTGAACATTGTCAGTATGGCCACGCGCAAAGCTGCCAAAAAAACTCTGATCCCACTGTCCATATCCGCAAGAGGTATTATTTATTTGTATAGGAGGGTAGGACAAAGCAGGTAGAGTGAGGGTAACGAAACCACATGATATGATTGAGCCAGATAACGAAGACGCCGCACAACCCACCAATGACCTTGAGGCAGTCTTTGTAGTTAACTGATCATGCTGACATTCTAACCATGCATTTTAGAACCTTAGTGTAAATTAGAAACTTGCAGAGAATAACGTGGCATGGGCAGTGCAAAATTGTGATAACAAATTCGAATTGCAATTTTAGGGACTATAGAATGAGAAGCAAGCATTCTATTGTGATACTTGGATGGCTTCCCTGTCAGACAACATGTGCGATACGATGTCCACTGTTTTCCAGTAATGTGTGAAGTCGGATAGGATAGAGAAACACTAATATTCATTACCTACCTTTGCCATAATATCAAAAAGAAGCAACCTTAATTGTTGACTATCCAGTCACGAATACCACAATTTTTTTACTGGTCTAGTGTTATGTTAGTTCTGAGCACCGATTTACTTTCCGTTTTGTTGTATCCCACCCAACTTCACGGGTTACTGGGTTACAGTGGGTCTCGTTGTTTGTTAGGGCAGCCATCTGAACATTGCAACTGCACTGCGTATACCTTCTTATGCTCTCCAAGCTTCTAATTTTAGAATGAGGTTCTACCAACCGTGGTTAGAATGTTAGCAATTAAATGATCGTGTAAAAATGCATCATGGTCAGCGATGGATACATCGTTAGTTGCCCACTGTTCACCTTCATACCATGTAAAGTTTCATTACCTTAAGAAACAACGGCAAAGCACCGTAGTCCCTATTTTGCAGAAAGGTTTCGTTTACAATTTGAAAATGGCATCATGTGACTACCATACGCTTTTGCAAGATGCATAATACTGTTTACAGGCAGTGCATTCCACCGGGTTAATGACTCTCATGTGAAAAAACCATCCAGTCTGATGCACTTCCACAGTAACCTGCTTTTTTGATTGACAGTGGTGTCTCTGTCTTTTTGCCCCGCTTTGTGTGCATAAATTATAAGAATTGAAGAACTGAACCTTTGAACAATCCAGGAGTTTGGCTCATCCCTACAATTGCAGCTGATATGAAAATAAAATGTCAACCATTGTGTAGACTTGATACAGATTCTTCGATCAGATTTACTGACTAAAAATCCACACTAAAAATAATTTTGTTAAAAAATCCTATTAACAAAATTAACATCGTTGCATTTTGTAGTACCAAAATTCTCCAAAGATGTCTTGTAAGTCCAGTGTATGCTGACGTGGAGCCCGAATGGCATCATGTGACTACCATACGCTTTTGCAAGATGCATTAACATTGTTTACAGGAAGTGCATTCAACGGGGTAATGGTTCACGGGTTAATAATATAATATAATATAATATAATATAATATAATATAATATAATATAATAGGTTAATGAAGCCCGTCATATGCTTCCAAGGCCCTTAATGCTTTTCAACACTCCTTAATGTAACTAGGAGAACTTTTGTAAAGCTACTTACAATAAAACATGCATTTGACACTATAAATAATTATTGCAATTCACAGCTTACTTACTGGGATCACTGCTTCCACGAAATGAGTTGGCTGATATTAGTAGCAGTCTTCTTACTCCCAGATTATGATCACTACTTGAGGTAAAGAAGGGTGAAATGGCTTGAACACTGTTTCCCCTAAACAAAGAGCAGGGTAAAACTATTGGGATTGGAACTGCTTGTGCTGGGCCACATTTCTTCTAGTTGATACACACATTTATTTGAATGGCAATTATATTGACAACATCTTTTCTCGGTTACTATGAGTTAAGGGACATTTATGTTTGATGCATTTACTATTATTGCCATGACAGTTACAGCTTATGTTCATTTTCACACGAGGCATAGAACACCGTAGTTTTCTCCAGAAATGTGTGTCGGTCCATTTGATGTATGTATTCAGGGTTATATAATTTCTAAGGTCGGCATCTAGCTTTTTCAGATCTGGTAATGAATCTCCAGGGATTACTACTAAGACACGGTTCACTTGGTCTGTAAGAGCCTGACGGTAAGCAGCTCTAAATTCCAAACGGCTCCAATCACTCTCAATGAAATTTTGTGTAAGTACGATGATGGTCCGTCGACTCTGTTCCACAGACTTTAATATCTGGTCAGCAATCCATTCTCCGACAGGCCAATCTCGATCATGAAGACACAAACTGTAGGCAGGAAGCCCATTTTCAAGGCCAGGAACTAATTCAGTGGCAACCCACTCCTCGTCTTTTGTGCTGTAAGACACAAAAGCATCGTACTTTTTTTTATTGTCAACATCTTCTTCAGTGACAAACCTTAAGCAGTATCCGCGTGTAAAAAGCCATAACTGTATCTCAGGTTTGAATCGGTAAATTAGTGTAATTGAAATACTGAGCACAACAGTGATGGCGGCGATTACAGGCAGGAGGACCTTTAGCAGTAGTTCGTGTTGATGTAGTTCAGGGCAAAGTTCTAAGTCTGTGGCACTGGCAAGTAACACTTTTGAATTCGTTTCAGGAAAAATACACTCAATCTGCTTGAAGTCCATTACTTGTCCTTCACTGTAGATCCATGCTTTTAGCTTTTGTAGTTCACAGTTGCATTTCCAGGGATTTCCAGATAAAAACAAACTGACATTATTATATGAATTAAAGAAAGGAAACATTTCTTGATGAAATTCTGACAGTTCGTTATTGTCTATGTGAAGTACTGTTAAGGCTGATGTAATTGTAAGATTACTTAGTGATGACAAGACATTATTTTGCACATATAGTTCTCTGACCAGGTGCCACAAAGGAGAGTCCTTTGCTGGTAAATTTGTTACTTTGTTGTTTTCTAAGTGGACCTCTAATGGTTTACCAATCTGCGGTAGTACTGGAAAAGATGACATTCCTCTTGATGCGCAGTTGACGACCACTAGATTGTCAATTGCCAGCAAAAAACAATGACATAATTCTGGACAATCTGTCGTGATATTGCATACCAACTTCTGTGCTAAAGCCCTCGTTCTTAGAATCTGATTTAGGCGCTTACCTCGAAGGTTTTTTGGTTCTTGACAGAAAGAGTTTGAAATGTCAAAACTCATGAGTGATTTGTTCAAACCTTTAGGTGGGGAAGCTTCATTTGCCACTAGTGTCAAGAACGGCAAAAGGGCACAATCGCAGGTAAAAGGATTAGAACGCAGAATAATTTTTGTTACTGGATTGTCGTAAGGTGCTTTGCTATCGTTTTGCACATATGGATATACCCACTCCATCCTCACAGTTGTAATGAGGTTATGACTGAGATCTACGCTGTTCAGGTGTGCAACATTGGACAGTAACTCTGTGTCTAGACTCGGTATCCGATTCTGTCCAAAATTAACTGAGCTAACTACGCTTTGTAGCAGCTCTTTTGGCACTGAGTCCAAGCAACATTTTTCGCAGGCAAAATCTAATATCCGTGAAGTACCCAACTCTCGATTTGATGCCTCGATTTCCGTGATGTTGTTGAAACAATTCCGTGATAAGTCTAGTTGTTTGGCCACTTTGACACGCTTTACGAGTGGAATTTGCAAATTTTTCATCCCGTTGTTGGCTAAATGGAAACTAGGAGGACCATCAACCCCAAAGGGCCCCAATCTAATTTCAGGTAAATCAGAAAGTTTATTACCTGAAAGTTCAGCTTCTTTCAACATTCGATTTGTAAGAAAAGTATCGGGTGGTATATGACTTATGTTGTTATTGTAGAATACTGCAGATTTTAGCCTTACCAAACCCTTTAGCAAACCAGTGGGAAGGGAATGTAGACGACATTCATGAATAGACAGGTGTGTAAGTTTGGTCAAGGTGCTGAAAGTTTCAGGAGGAATATCTTCAATTAAATTACGGGAAAGAATTACGCTTGTCAGTTGAACATTGTTATGGAAGGCATTGAGTGAAACTGTTACAATTCTGTTATTCCGCAATTGGAGAGATTCCAGGTTAACAAGTTCACCAAAAACATCCTCGGCAACTGTTTCCAGGTAATTAGAAAACATGGACAAAGAAGTTAACGACGTTAATCCAGAAAACGATGCACGAGTAATGCTTTCCAATCTGTTCATATCTAACTTTAGGCTTTGTAGTTCTGTTAATCCTTCAAATGTTCCATCTGGAACGATTTTTAACAAGTTACCTGAAATATCTAGTTCCACAAGATTTCGAAAAGAATTTTTAAAGTTCCCAATGATTGTTCCAGCACAGTTGCTGCTTAGATCCAATTTGCTTATGTTGTTTTCACCATGAAAGCGAGAACAGTTTAATACTGACAACAGATCCTCTGAAACTGATTTAAATTCCCGGTCTGCAATGACGTCATAGTCTACACCTTCGCCGCAGAATCGCACCAATGTTACAGTGTAAACGTCAACATCATTCAAAAACTGTCCAACATACTGTGCCACAGTGTCAAAATCTTTCTTCATTTTTTCACCAGTAAGAGTGAGTTCTTTGCTGTGGCCAATGTAATTAAACACAAAGGGAAGAGAACTGAACTTAGGACATGACATAGTGTCCAGAGTTTCACAATTACAGTCGTCAAGACGAGAGTTATTATCGACATTTGATGTATTATGGTAATTTTCCAACAGAAGCATGGAACAGGAAAGTGGGTGACTTTTATCATTGTTTCTTCTCTGTTTGTCATTTGCCAAGAGTTTGTTGGAACTTGCTAGCAGAAGTACAAATTGAAGAATCACAGATAATGTCATTCTTTCACCATGTGGCTGGACATATAGCTGCATAAGTTCATTATGCTTTCTTGAGGATGAACGTGCTTGCGTGGCTGAGTGTGTCACATTTCTAAAAAAAAAAATAAGAGAAAAAAGCATATATTAGAAACTGCTCTCTGGATGTTTCCACAATAAAACTTCCTAATTCAAGTAGCATTGAACTGGCTTGTTAATTAATCACCCTTGTACTCTAGTAACAAAAATTAAGGCTTTAAGGCTTACTGAAACATGTAATTATCTCATTAGTGATACCGTTCATCATCTTTCAATTCGCATGCAAATCATTATCTCACAGAAGCAGCAACAACACTCAGAATTAGAACGTCGTGTAGTATCATCGTCTTTCATATTTGTAACATTCACCCGGATTGTAGTAGGTGCCACTCGCAACTATTTCTCAGGTGACTTTGAGGATTCTATGGTCATCACTGCTTATGCTCTACTCTCAGACCATTACTTAAAATCCCACCTGAGAATAGCTCGCAAGTGGCACTTGCTGCAATCTGGGAGAATGTGACGGCAGTGCGAACAACACGGCAACGAGACACAGATTTACCAAACAGATGCTGTCCTTAGGCTGGTTACCAGCTAATAAATACAATGTTGTGAATGCATTTAGGAAAGCCTTCAAATTAATTTTTTCACGTGAAATGCAGCAAAGAAAACTCTACACTGCAAAATAAAACCGTAATTGCCAATGCAAGGAGCTGATGTATTGTTTCCATTTCTTTGTACTATACAATTACGTTCCATATCGTTTAATGATTCACCTATGGGGAAACGAGTCTTGCTATATCCTGCCTTTAGGTCATTCTTGGTGAGATTACATAGAAGCCATTCAATATGATAGGCAATTGAACATTACAATAATTGAAATTTTCAACAGTGTTGAAGTAGGTTTTGCTGCTGGGGAATTTTTCTGTCAAACCAGAAATTCACTCACTATATTACCCAAAACCTGTGTATTCAAAAAGTACCCAAAAAAGCAACAACAACAAGAAACAACAGGAAACTAAAAATCTGTGGTAGCGTTACTTCCCATGTTAAAGTGAAAATTGTTATCCTTAATACCTCCACCACAGTTTAATAATTTAAAAGTAAATTTAGTATGTAGGTACTGCATAGATGGGTAAAACCGCATACCAATATTTATTATTTTATAAATGTGAACCTCTGCTGGAATCTCTAAACTATTGCTTTTCTCCTTCTTGTTGGGGTCATTACACCATTACATCTGTCGCGAATTTTAGGTATGTCGCGAAGTTTAGGTTAGAAGCCTACA
>JAHWFP010080121.1:71089-87539 GCA_023313725.1 Lithobius niger
GCTTGCCACGACTTACAGCATTTCGGTGGTGGATGTTATTGAACGTTCGCCTAAAAACCTTTTAGACTTTCCTTCAGAAAAGTAGTCCTAATTTTGAATAGGCCCGACCTGCATAAGGCCAGAAGAGCAGACCCTAAATCGGTCCGCGTTGGTCGGGCAAAAGTAGAGAAGAAAACAAAGAACCAAAGGAAAGCCTAGCACGAGAATTTAGGTTCACGCATGCGTGGAAAGCCTTTCACACAATTTTATATACAATATTTAACATAGCATTATATTGCATAGCAAATTCTTATATAAAGAAAGAGGCCACAATATTCCACTGATCGCCCCCAAGGGCCCAGTGCAGCGGGGAGTGCCAGCACTAAATGTGACTGAGGGCACAAGGACATCAGACGCGAGACAAGCCTAAGGGGTCAAGTTGATAAACGCCAGGGCGATGGGGATGATAATGTGAGGGTCCCATGTCCCAACGAACCAAGGCCCATCGTGTAACGGCGCCAGGAGGTAAGCTCTGCCCAAGGCCCACAGGCAAATCGAGGACTGGCAAGCTCCGCCACTCTAGTGAATACAATATAGATAACAAAACGCAGAATACAACCAACTTTAATTACGCATATAAAATGGCAATAATTACGTGTAGATTTTGTTTTTCGTCAAATTAAACAAAAGAGACTTACGGCATACATTAACCTAGCAGTTCTTTTGTCAAATCTACAAATAATTCTGGATCCCGCCTGAGCAGAAAAAAAAAAGGTCGAACAATCGCTTTAATAGCTTTTCATTGTTTTCGTGCACGTGTAATGTCTTTGCTACTGTGCCTAACAACTCCTGGTGCACGTGCTATGGATTGAAAACTATCGTCGAAACTGTTGATCGTTGATGGGTAAAATGAAGAATCCATATTTCAGCTAAATGCGTATAGTTTTAAATCAAACTAAGCTGCATTGTTTGGCAGCTGGAAACGTTGCGGTGGCCTGTGGAAGGCTACCGTCCTTGAAATAAATAATAATAACGATGCAATGGCTTATTTAATTCGCAGATGAATTGTTTCAAAGTGGACAACAACAACAACTGCTGAGCACGAGGTTGATCATTGTACCTTGCAAAGTAGCCGTCAACAATCAAACCTCTGTAAGTGAAAACAAAACAATAATGAAGCATTGTTAGGCCGCCCTAGGCCCCCCATTTACTTCCTTCCTCTCCCAGAAAAGAAACGGTGCATCCTGTAATTTCAGCCACTGGATGCGCTGATTGAGCGAGTGAGGCCAACAAAATTCAGCGTTTGTAGCCAGTGTCCAAGGTTGGCGGTAGGGGGTGGGGAACTGTTCGTAAATGTTTACAATTACGTCTTTTTCAGCCCGCTCAGTAGGATCCAAAAAGTCAACTCTTATTTGCTTAAGTGTCAGGAAAAGTGGGCCTGTAAACTGAAATCATGACCGGCCCAAATTAAATAAATTAAATTTCCAACAATAGGTCGCAGGATAAGATTGATATATTCGTTCCGGACATACCATAGATTAGTATATCGCATGACGGTTATTTTTATGTCGCTATGTTTTTCTATATATTAAACAAAAACTAACATATATATATACGGCAAACAATGCTCTGGCAGGTTTTTTAACAAATTAAATTATCTTTCCAACGATAGGTTACACCATAAGATTGATCTATTAGTTCCAGAGATACACGAGATTTAGTATATCGCATGGTGGCAATTTTGAGGACGTCATAATATGTTTTCCTTCAAATTACGTAGAAACTAATAGATTTACGGCATACATTGTTCAGGTATTTCTTTTGGCAAATTAAATCACCTTTCCAACGATAGTTCGCACGAAAAGATTGATCGATTAGTTACGCAGATAATTGAGAATTAACATATCAACCAGCAGTCATATTATGTTTTTCTTCAGATTAAACCAAAACTAATAGATTTATATCGTACATTGTTCGGGCATTTCTTATAGCAAATTAAATTGTCTTTCCAACAATAGGTCGCACGTTAGGATTGATCGATTAGTTCCAGAGATAATAGACATTTAGTATGTCACACGTTGTCACTTCCGTGAGTGTCTACCGGTGGATTTGGAAACTACAATGTGTGTACATACAGCTTCCATGCGCAATATGCAGCTTGTTGTCGGAACTGAAATGTTTTAGCACTTTTTGTCGTTAACAGCATGTACTATACCCAGTGCCAGTTACCGACTTATGTGTTTAAGGTAAAACCTTTTTTTTTTTTTACTTTATTAGTTTAAATAAGATAATAGAGTATATAAAATGCTCTATTCGCTTGAGTCTGGTAGGTTTTTAGGTGTATTTAGGTGCGTTTACAGTGTCAGTAGTCAGTAGCCTAGTTTTCGGCACGAAAGGTTGCCGGCTTGAACCATTCCTCCATGAGTGGGGGGGCCTGGCATAGTACGCGACGTTTTTTTTTGGTTTTTTCTTTGTGTTAGTACGTAAAATGTCGCAGGTTGCAAATGAAGCTGGTTGCAATGGGGTGTGCTGGTTGAATTTGTGTTGTGTACGGTAGTTTTGCAAAGTCGGTCATTATACGTCACAGACGGTGGAGCAGTGGTTGTGTAGACCCCGAAAAAAGTGTAGAATATCAAAAAAGTGTGGGTTGTCAAAATTAACCCACGGCGACGTGTGTGGATTTTCAGATTAACCGTGTTGGGATGTGTTAGCGTGACGGCACCACCGTGCATTAATAAAAAATATGGGTGATTCGTGCAAAATTTTGTAATCTCACAGTAGAAAATGACCCCTCCCCCCATCCCTCCCAACCCCATCCCAGTTCCTATCAGGATACAAAACGAAGTGAGATTCCGCAGCTCTTTACTTCGAACCTGCTGTCCAGGAATCTTAGATATCATTTTTTTTTTTTCAGTTTATTCAGTTTTAAAAATGATTTTATCTGGACTATGGCATGATACTTGTGCTGTATTTTTCAATCTTTTTGTTTTAAATTTTTTCCTACTTTGTAATGTGATGAAGGTATTTTCGAAAAGATGCGGAGTTTGACTGCTCTTGTATGTTAAATAAATAGACGTAGCTCGCTGTAAATAATGTATAAGAAAATATAATATTGCAAGTCATCCATATTCTTTAATATTTTTTTAAATAATTTTCTGGGACAATGTTGTTACGTGGTTCTAAATTTCTTTGCACTTGATAAGGTGGGGGGGGGGGTCGGAGCAAGTTAGCCTAATGATTAGGAACAGGCGGAGGGGCTCTAACCCATGCCCTCATAGCAAAGTGCCCCTTTTTTTTGAAAAAAGTTCCCTTTTCGGTGGCGCGGTAGTGTTAAAGAGCCTAAAAAACGTAAAAAAAGGACAATAATGGCTAAGAAAGTTGTGCAAAGAGGGGTTAGAAATGGATAAAGCCCCAAAAATGGGAGTTAAAATACCAGAAAAGGTCCCCAGAAAGGTTTGCCCCTTGCTCTCGGGGGCCTGTGCACGTCCTTGGTTAGCAAGGACATCTCATATTCATGAGGTCCTGGGTAACATCGCATTTTCGGGAAGAGAAGGGCCCTGTGATGCCTCGTACTCATGTCGATTGTGGAATAGCTCGTCAAACACGAACTTCGAATATGATTCAATTTTAACGTTATCATTGGTCATGTCGTGTGCAAAACATCGTCAAAATTACGTCACGTTGTACGTTTGCGAGTGAAGGGCAGCTGTTCACAGCCCAGGATAACACTGGTAAGTTCACTATCATTTGAAGCAGGGTGATTTGAAGTAACAAGTCGTGCTTCCTCCTCCCGCCACCTTTCATTACATAGGTGCAACGAAGGAGCACTCTACGACGCTAATAATATACCCCTATGTTATAATAGTAAGCAAGTCAACAGTCAAGAAGAAATCTAGCCATTTCTTTATCCGTCTTTAATTTATTCTCGGAATTCAACTTCGACCACTTTTCATTATCGTTCTTTAGACTTACACGCAACATGGTTTCGTCGATCGCGTTCCACTTTGGCCAAGGCCAACTGAGATAGTACTGCATTCCTGTCTACTCTAGTGCTTGTTCTAGTGTTCGAGGAACGCAGTTTCTCAGTGTGCCTTTACTTTGGCAGGTTTCTTTCCCGATTCCGTCGTCAGGCGCGCGATCGAATATAGTCCCTAATCGTTCACTCGATGTTGGTTCGCTGCTTGGCGTGCTTTGGCGGGAGTTAGCTAAACGGCAGGGGACCACGAGAAAACATGAGAAAGATACCGGTACAGGTAAATTCCACGTTTAACACTGAAATCGGGCTCGTGGACCACTTAATAATTGTTAGATGATTTCTTAAAAACCTACATCCGGTAGCGTATCGAGGAAATTTGGCAAAAATGGCCAACGAAGTGCCGTCCCTTTAAGCTTAAGATAATATCTGGTGAAAAGAGGGGCAACAGAAAAATGGCGGTGGGTTGGGGGACGGACGTTATATCCGTAATAATCCCTGGGGGAAGGGTGGGGGGGGGGGGAGGAAGGAGGGCATTGCCCCTGCCCTTTTTGGAAAATATGCCCTTTTTTGCCCTTTTTGGAAAAAATATGCCTTATTTAGCTTTTCTACACTGGAAAATGCTGGTCTCAGTGAGGAGAAAGGGCCTAGAGCCTTAAAAAGGGCAAAAAGAATGCAAGGAAGCTCACGAAAGGGGCCAAAAAAGTGAGCGAAAAGCTAAAAAAAAAAAGTTCGCAGATAAAAAAAAGCCCCAGCATGCCCTTTTACTGAAAGTTGCCCCTGCCCTCTCGAACGTCTGTGCACACTACTGGATCGTAGTGCCCCAATTTACTTGATTTACTATATTTTTTTTGCCCTCCACGTCATACTTTTGCCCCAACGTCAAAATTTAACGTTGGGGCAAAAGTTTCCACCAATTTTTATTTTGGGGGCGTATTATTAAAATGTTGACTTTCCATTACAAGCCCAACACAATAAAGCCTCGAGGACCGCTGTGGTACGAGGAAGAAAATGTAGGGGCGAGGGATAATCGTCTAACTGGAAAATCGCATAATTGGAAGAACGTATAACGTATAACAGTATAACGGAAAGTCGTCTAACTGGAAATTCGTATAATAGAAAATCGTCGAACAGGAAATTCGTATAATGGAAAATCGTCTAATGCCCCTGCCTCGCTCGCGCTGCCGCGCTCGCTGCGGCTATACGTATAACATCCAGAAACTGCAGTTAGACGTTTATCCAGTTAGACGTTTAACCGTTATATAATTATCCGTTATACAATATTCCGTTTAGATGATTTTCCATTATACGCTATTCCGTTTAGATGATTTTCCATTATACGATATTCCATTTAGACGATTTTCCAGATTTTTTATTTTTGCGGATATTAGACAATTTTTATCTCATTAGACGATTTTCCAGTTAGACGTTCGTCCGACGCCCCAAAACGTATGCTTTAAATTGACTTGCGGCATTTCGCGTGTTTATTTTCTAATTCTATTGTAATGGTGTTGAAGTCGATTGGGTACCATACACCTCAAATTTCGGCTGGCCTTTCAGGCCACCAGTACCAAAGGATATGCAGCCTGTTGTAGGATTAAAAAACTGCTACGACTCTAATTTTCAACCGTGTTTCAAATTTCTGTGACACAGGGGTGGGGGATGTTTCGGAAATGTAACGTTACAAATTTTCAGCTTGCAATTTTTGGCGTAGTATTAAAATGTCGATTCTCCATTATAATAATAAGTACAACATAATAAAATACGAGGAAAAAAAATCACTGAGCGAACTCTTCCTAAAAATGCAAGAGACGGGTGTATTCGGTGTTTTCCTTAGATGCGTGTGTTCTGCATTTAACCTGCTAAGCTGTGTGTGGGGGGGGGGGGGAGGCACTGGGCAAGTGCGAAATAATTATTTGGTAAGCGATTTGAATATTACGAGAAAGGGGTGAACAGTGTTTCAAAACACGCCAAAAAAAAGTGTGACGTAATTATGGACGGCCGGCCAGGTGAGGACGAACCTTTGACGGCCGCTGGGTCCAGCCAACAAGCCGACTGCGCTCATTCCACGCAATAAAAATACGCAAGTCGTAACTATGGACAGAAAGTGTGTTTAAACATACTTACATCGTCCACAGCTAACGTATACGGAATAGGATAGACTGTCCACCTGTGTGAAACGTAATTTCAGCCTCCCTACAACGCATTTCCTACTATGCTTGTTCCTGAAACTCCCTTGTTCCTATAGCAACGGCCTTGCGAAACCGGTTTTTTTCCTGCCATACGACGGCTTGAATATAAATCGCTGCCATTGACTTTCATGAAGTGTTTTTTTGTTTGGTGATAAGATACGGGGCAATATACGTCGTTCCACGAACAAGCTACGGCCGAAAGCACGTAGAAAGGCGGAGACATGGGAGGCAGATAGTGACGTGTGCAATGATGCGGCCAATGAGGCAGTTTGGGTCAAACTACGTAGCACCGCTTAAAACCATAGTTGCTTATTTGGAATAGTTTGTGATAACTAAATCACTACTTGATGCGTAGAAAAGTGTATTTGTTATGTTAGGTTACTGTATCTGATAGTTTTTATTGGCCTTTGTTAGTCTCGGGTGGGTTCTGATGAATGCTAACTAGGTGTACCGATGATGAAGCGGATATCATTACTGGCGTTTGTGCAGCATTCAAATTAGTCATCTCTTGGCGCAATAATGTAACTATTATTATCGCTGTGGCCTACGCAAGGTTTCACCATCCCGGAAGTTACACTCGCTGACATGCGCCCATGCACTTCGAAATGAATTAATTAGCGAGTTAAGTAGAAGAAAGTGTTAGCACTGGAAGTGAGTGTATAGAATAGAGAAGCCGAAAGTACACAACATCAACACTATCCCGACGTTGATATTGTGCACTTTTGGCTTCTCTGTTCTAAACACACAGTGGAGAAGTGGGACAGCCTTATTGCTACACGGTACTGCAAAAAACTGACTAACCGAAACGGGATAGCAGTGCAGTGACCCACTGTTTATTGGCACAAGGCCCAAGTTGCCTTACCCAGTGACACATTTTGACGCAACTTCATTAAGTGGCTTGTTTTGACCCATACTGACCAAACTTAACTGAACATGACCCATTTTGACCCAATGAATCAATTTCACCTATTTACCCGGCGTGAACCAATGACCCTTTTTGACACACTGACCCAACATGAACCAATGATCCATTCTGATCCAACTTGACCCAGTGACCCAGCATGACGTATTTTTACCTACTGGACCAATAGGCCAACTGACTCATTTTTTCGATAAGGACAGATATCTTTCGTGTACCGGACGTCCTCGGTTCAATCTTGCCTTGTCGACTCCTGTGCCTTTGCGAAGAGATGGATCCACGAAATGTACTCTGGCTCATGTCCACTGTGGCATGTAATAATTCCTAGGTACTTCCTAGCAAAATTAATCCCTCTCCGTCTCGAGATAACCTTACCAGTTGAAAAGGAGTATTCTCTTTTCTTTTTTTCAATTTTGACCCACTGTGCGATATCACCAACTGACTTTTTTCGATACCGTCTGCACTGGCCATGTATAATAATACAAACAACACAATAATTACAGACAAACACGTCAAGTGTGCCGTAATAAAAGGGTTATATGATTGAAGCTTCATTTTGCTTGTTAAAACGTACACGGATAACAATTTATGATGTAATATTATTTATGATATAATAAATCAAGACACACGCTAGTGTGTCGCCCGCCAAGATGAAAACGATAACACCTATCCAGATAAACTATATATGAGCATGGCGACCACTAGACACGTTGTGTCTTTAGTGCTAAGGTAGTTTGGCTGTTTTCAGGCATGTGAAGGTAAATAACAATGCAACAGAAAAGGCTGAAGCTTGTTTAATCGGGAGACTTTGGTCGCCTGACAACATAAACTTCACCATTAATGACACAGCTTACCGTTTTCTTGTTGAAAAAACGACGTGAATATCGTTGATATTTGCCTAATAAAGACACACGCTAGTGTGCCACCCCCCAAGATAAAACGATGACATCCAGATAAATATATGAGCATGGCGACCGCTAGTCACGTTGTGTCTTTACAGCAAAGGCAGTTTGGCTGTTTTCAGCCATCAGAGGATAAATAACAATGCGACACTTGTTTAATCGGGAGACTTTGGTCGCCTGACAACATAAAAGTCACTGTTAGTGACACAGCTTAACGACTTCTAATGTTAAACGAAATAATTGAAAATTGCGCAGTAAGCAATTTTCATATATTTCATTTAACCTTCGAACTGTTACTCGGTGGGATTAGCTTGGTGAAAGAGCTTGGCGTTTGATATCACAACTTCACACGGCCAAAAAGCTTGGCGGGACTCCTTAACAAGTTTTGTTTTGGGGTAGATTTTGAATTTACATGAGAAAATTTCATTCGTTTAAGTGCTGTTGTGTTTTAAGAATAATTTAATTCGTAACCGAAACAAGCAGCTACAGTGACTACCTAGTCGCATCCGGTCTTCTGTACAGTTCTGCCACTACCAATAGTGAGGCACACTTCTTTATCACGCATTGCAACAGCTATCTCTATTATATGATCTAAAACCAGTAACCATTGCCCGTTAAAAATGTGTTAGCTTTTAAGCTTTTTTTTACATTTTAGGCGTAATTGTCAGCGGTTAGGCCTAATTTACAACTTTAATTTCGTAAATAGCACTAACGGAGATTTGCATTGTATACAGTAAGCCTATTCATCTTTGCTACACGGTATGCCTCGATCCGGGTACACAGTTACAGTGTTACAACGTAATGCGCAACGTAGCCTATATAGATCAGTGGTAGTAGGGAAGGGACCGGAGAAACGCTATTGAGAAAGCCAGCAGCGACTCGTAGCAACTTGACGTTGCCATGGTAACGTGATTTTAGACCTAATTTTCATTTCTTTAGACCTAATTTTTTTAACGGCAGTTTTAGTTTCGTAAGTAGCAAATAGGCCTAATGGAGAAGCAACAACAAGCAACAATGCGACAAGACTCTTTTGAACGAAGCTAAAATGTTTTTGTTTTTACGGCTGCGTTAACACAAATCCTTAGGATTTCAATTCGACGATGAAATGTTATTATTTAATTTAGTTACGTCGAAAAAGTCTAAAATTTTTTTTTTATTTACAAAGGTAAATGTAAAGTACTGAAAAATGCTGAAAAAATGAAAAATGCTGCCCAGTTTGAAACAATTCAGTTCAGCTCTGAAAGCCCGCATCTACGAAATTAATAAGCCATTCTATCATCTCTATAGCTGCCGATTTCGAGGCTTATAGGCCTCGAAATTAACAACGTAGCTTAATTTGGTTTCAAACTATTAGAGCTTTTAGTGTTTGTTTGTGCACGAGAATTTTCAGAAAATGGACAGGCGGGAATGGAATGGAATGCATTTATTTACGGGGCCTTGGCCCGAAGCACATGATAAACTGGCAGCATCACAACTGAGAGTAACACAAAACCACTCTTGCTACACGTACACATGATAAACAAGATCATCATAATTAGGGTTCGCCAGACGCACTACACAACCGTGCAATAGCACGCAAGCAACTAATAATATCAAATGTTACAATGCCGCAACATGTAACAATGGTGCAATGATGGAGTAAAAAAGCACGGTAACAGATTATCTAGACACACGCTAGTGTGTCGCCGCCAAGTAACAGTAGATCATCTCATTGTAGACATCCGATTGTTAAAAACTGAGTTGTTAATGATAAAAAGGCGGCTCACTAGCAGACATGTGTCTGTTAACTGTAAGCAACTGAAATCATATTTTGGCATGTTGAGGATAAATCCCAATGCGACAGAAATGTTTCAAACTGTGGAAAATGTAAGGGGAAGGTTCAGAGACTAAGAAAAACTAAAATTTAAAGGATGAGTGTCCACCAATCATAGAGAAAAAGATGCGTCAACAACGTTGTTTTTATGTTACTGTCTAGCTAGCTAGCTGACTAGCTAATAAGATTTTTCCCATGTTAAATCCCATTGACTTTTTGCTCATGGCTAGCGCAAAATTGAGAAGGCCTACGTACCTGAACTTTTGCACACGGATACATGGTGATCTGAGGATGGGCCTTTTGTTTATTTGGGGGTTGTAGGGGTCAGGACAAATGCGTGGGAGGGTTTTGAAATTCGCCACCGGCGAATTTAAATTTCGTTTCTTTTCCAAGTTGCAACCAAAGATTTTAAGCAACAATGGCTTGAACAATCAAGACTGGTCCTTAGATTTATTGTAAAAGCCTGGATGAACTAAAAACTGAACTGTACTGAAGGACAAAATAAAGAAACATTAAAGTTGCCGTGGATAGCGTAAGAATAAAGGGATGCACGTTAGATGATGGTTACGCAACAATACGAGCATACACGAGCTAAAGGGTTTTTTGTTAATAACCCCAAAAAAAAATGCCTCGCGTTCTGCTGTTTTAGTAACAGCGACCTTCGGGGGTTTCTGCATGACTAAATGTGAACGAAATCTTGAAAAATCAAGGGGAAGTTGCAGGGATAAACAAAACAACTGAAGGGGGTGCGCTGATTGAGTGAGCGAAGCGAACGCAATCAGCGATTGTTAATGTGTGCAAAAATGGGATTGAAGCATCTTAAACAGACGGTGTAACCTTATATACGTTCACAGTCCTATGAAAGTTGTGATATCCACCCAAAACCATTACTGGTGATTAACTTGGCTAATAGGATTAACCTTGGCAGCCTTTCCCTGGTTGAATGATATCACTACCTTCAAAGGCCGACCGTTTTTGGAAACTTGGCGGGTTTTTATACCAGTTATGGTTTTGGGTCGATAAAAGTAAAAACCAAGCAATGCTACAAGATATAAACACAACCAACATTTCGAAGATTTTCAATGCACGGTACCGAGGTGAATTGTTTCATAGGATTAACTTAAACATAGGGTTGTTTGCTTACTGAATGCTGGATTTCTCAGGGCTTTTTTTTTTTTGGCCTTCAATCAAACATACGCATGCGACTTTTCCGGGGCTGCACCAAAGGGTAAATGTCATGGAGCGGTGTTTTCGTGAGGTGGGGGAGAGGGTACCAGGGCAAGTGTGTGTGGCGGGCAACATGCGCTACCAAAGTGAATTGTTTTCAAGGATTAACTTAAAGATGGGATTACTGCTTACTGAATGCTGGATTCTCAGTGATAGGGTTTTTTTTAGCCTTCAGTCAAACACACGACTTTTCCAGGGCTGCACCAAAGGGGGAATGTCACCGGGCGACGTTGGAGAGGCGGCAAGCGTGTATGGGGGGGGGGGGACACGTATGCGAATCCGGGAGAGGGCAGGAGTGTGGGGATTGGGGGGGGGGGGCAAAAAGAAAGTGTGTGGGAGAGATATGTGGGGGCCATTCAAATGTTCCGTCTTCGGTTTGATAAATTTAAAACCAAAGACTACACACCTGAGGTGCCAGAGGCAGGCGGAGAGATATTTATTATGCGTCATCAGGTATGCATAATAAAATTAAAGCATGGCAAATGCCACTAAGTCATCCTATGTAAAAGCATCATCACAATAAAAATAAATCTACATATACAGTATGTCTCAGAAGTCCCGTCTGCCCAAAATAAAGTGCTATATACTGGGTATAAGTTGGTAATAACAACGTACTCATATAGGAAATCACCTTTGGCGAATCCGATGATGGCTCCAAACTGACCTTGCAGGTCATCAAGGTCATCCAAAATATCTCCTAAACTATTCAAGATACGGGCATAAAGTAAATTGCAGAGTTGTTTGTGATTATAACATATAGCCAACAAAGAAAACAGAATTGAAATTGTCCCGTAAACACGGAAAATATGGGCAAAACAACTTGGACTCTGTAGGGGAGCGAACAAAGGGGCAGCGATAAGCCTAGAAAGTGATCAAATACATTTAAAAGTGTTTTGAAGCAAAGATTATTCTTAAAACAATCCATCCAGCAAGCATGGAACGAACTGAAAGTGAAAACTGAGGTTTACTAAAAGTGGATATCTAGAAAGTGCACCACAACCAGAACATCAATCCATAAGAAGGAACATACAGGTACTGTACATTCTTCACTAATGAATACAAGTTTCCTTCATTACGTTTAAGTGATAATACAAATACGATAATGCAGAACAAATTTAAATAGATAAAGCAAATTAAGAGAAAATATTCACAAAATCCTACTTTGTAGCCATAACTGTTTATTCTGCACTTAGTGGTGCACCTTACCGATAGCCACTCGGGGCAGAGCGGAGCAGTACCCAGCGTTTCTCATTATTTTTCTAATTTAAATTGCACGAGCGGTTTCTTTGAGCCATTAAAAGAAAGATATTTAGATTGTTCTCAAACCTCCTCTTTGGGGGCACCAAACTTCATTGGGGGGGGGGGGGTCCCGGGCCCCCCCCCCCCCCCCCCCCCCGCGCTTTCGCCCCTGCTTTCATACAATTACCGAGATCAGGAACTGGATTTTCTCTAGTCGATCGTTAGTGCTTCAGTACACAACCACATGATGGCGCCACTTACCAGACCTGCCACACCGTATTGGGCATCGTTTTTTGGTATTGTTGTGGTACCAAAGTGGCAACAAAGCTTTAGTCGCGTAGACTGTGCCATTGTCGGGGTTTCAGCTAAATAAAACAACAACCCGTGTCTACTAAACCAGACAACTTTAAACCAAACGACGATTGGTTCTTAATTTCGAGGCCCCTCGAAATTGGCAGCCTGATACGATGGAAAGGCGCATTTATTTCCTAAGTGTTCACTTCCAGAAAGGAGTTGAATTGGTTTTAAGGGGGCGGCAATAATCGTTGCTTGCAACAATGTCGCAATGCACGGTACCGAGAGGTGAATTGTTTCATAGTATTAACTTAAACATAGGGTTGTTTGCTTACTGAATGCTGGATTTCTCAGGGCTTTTTTTTTTTGGCCTTCAATCAAACATACGCATGCGACTTTTCCGGGGCTGCACCAAAGGGTAAATGTCACGGAGCGGTGTTTTCGTGAGGTGGGGGAGAGGGTACCAGGGCAAGTGTGTGTGGCGGGCAATATGCGCTACCAAAGTGAATTGTTTTCAAGGATTAACTTAAAGATGGGATTACTTGCTTACTGAATACTGGATTCTCAGTGATAGGGTTTTTTTTAAGCCTTCAGTCAAACACACGCCAGCGACTTTTCCAGGGCTGCACCAAAGGGGGAATGTCACCGGGCGACGTTGGGGAGGCGGCAAGGGTGTATGGGGGGGGGGACACGTATGCGAATCCGGGAGGGGGCAGGAGTTTGGGGATTGGGGAGGGGGGTAAAGTAATTGTGTGGGAGAGGGCATATGTGAGAGCCATTCAAATGTTCTGTCTTCGGTTTGATAAATTTAAAACCAAAGACAACACACCTGAGGTGCCAAAGGCAGGCGGAGAGATATTCAAAACCCACACTATGGGAGTGCAGGAAGGGGATGCAACGGGATGCGGCAGGAGCAGGGATGTGCGGGTGGTGGGTAGTAATAAATGAAGTTAAACGCCAAACCATGTGCAATGGCTGTTTGCCGTGACGTCACCATGAGTTAGTCAATGACGAACGAGAACAACGGCTGTTTGGCCGTCTGATTGGACTAGCCCAGTCACCTGATATGCACGTCATAGCAAATAGCCATGGCGCGTGGTATAGTAATAAAATAAAAGGGTGCCAAGCTTGACACTGGGCTTTCATTTGTACCAAATCGTTCCGAAGTCCGCAGTGCAGCACTTTCAGCACTGAAAAAATTCCAAGCATCATTTACTCCCAAACCTCTCTCTAAAAGAAATTACAGCTATCCGGACCCTCAAATCAGATCCTTCCATCACCATCTGCAAAGCTGACAAATGCAATGCTACCGTCATACTTGACGCGCTGAAACTGAAATCCGACAAACTTGAAGAACTTAACAACGACCCTATTTACAAAAAGCTCCCTTCCAACCCACTGAGTAAATACAATGCTCAAGTTAAGAAATTCATTAAAGCACTTGTCCGGAATTATACCAGAATTTTTTGAACAATATTTGAAAGCCGACCACCACCCACCTCGTATTTTTCTCCAGATAAAGACACACAAGCCTGGGTTTCCTCTCAGGATTATTACGAGTGGGAAGACTACCCCCAATATTGATCTTGCGTTCATCCTTAAACCCATTTTAAAAGAACTCGCTGAGGGGCGTCATACAACCCCCAATGCACTCAAAATTGTTCACGACCTGGAAGGATATCAAGTACCACCAGGGTTTGAATTTGTTTCCTTTGATGTCGAAAAAATGTATCCATCATTGGACCAAGAGTTTATCATTTCGGAAATCTCTAGAAAATTAAATACTGAAGCCCCTCCCCCCTCGCTCATCGAGCTTGGGTAGAATTACGATACTTTTATCAGCGCATTAAAAGTAATTTTTGAGACCACCTTCTTTGAGTATGGAGGCAAATATGACCAACAAATCAATGGCGTACCGATGGGAAGCCCACTTTCAACTTTCTTTTGTGACATAGTCCTGAATACAGTCGACAATAAACTTGTTGAAAAATTCCCACAACGACGATACATCGTCGATACATCGTCGATACATCGACGATACATCGTCGATAGTTTAGCACTTCTACCTACACAACTTAAGTTATTAATCCTCGATTTTCTCAACAAAATCACTCACTAAGCTTACACTATGGAGTCCTCTAAAAATAATGCTATCCCATTTTTAGATGTAAATGTCACCATTAACCATAATAGCCTAATAGAATTTACACACTTCAGAAAAAGTATGCAGTCGACTCGCACCCTGCATTACAACTATGTTGATGCCCACTACAAAAGTAATGTAGTAATAAATGAAGTTAAACACGTTGTCTCACACACCAGTAATGCTGAATTATTGCAGCATGAATTCCAATACATATTGCACAAATATGTTGAGAATGGGTTCCCACTCGAGTACGTCAACAAATTAATTTCAAAAGCATTGACCCCCAAAACAACCCCCCCTTCCCCCTACAAATTTCATTGCTCTGCCTTACTTCAAAGGCATCTCTGAAGTCCTTAATAAAAAACTTAAGGACTTGTTTCAAACAGCTACAAAAATATTAAGCAGCTGACCATGCACCATGCAAATAATGACAATAACAAAGCAGATGACATGCTTTCCACACGCAATACTGTTTATAGAATCCCCTGTACGGAACCAACCTGTACTGTTACATATGTCGGACAATCCCTTCAAAAACTTAAAGAACGCATGGCATCCCACAAATCAAACTTCAAATTAAAAGTCGAATCAAATTCATTAGTACAACACTGCCAAGCAACAGGCAAGTCACCTGACAAACGTGCAACTGGCCACACCCCCGCCTTGGACAAGGTTCAAATCTTGTTTCAAGAAAAACAAACTAGAGCACGTATTAATCTTGAAACGCTTGCCATCCACACGCATAAACCACCTGTACATAACCACTTAGTGCCAGATAATAAATATCTAAAAGAATATTTGCCTAAAACACTTAAGCTCGACACTTTTTCGAGGCACACTGTGCAACCCCCATAGCACCAACGAATGGATCAAACCTGAAACACGTGACCCGATTTGCATGCACCTTGCCATTCGACTTGATTTCCCCAAGACGAAGGTTGGGTGGTGCATTTCGGCCGCCATTTCTGCCTTCTCTGAGAGGGGAAATTGGTGGTTTTTATCCTTTTAATTTGATGGTATTGTACCCTTTAATTTTATTATTTATTTTTATTGTTACGATACTTTTACATAGGATGACTTAGTGGCATTTGCCATGCTTTAATTTTATTATGCATACCTGAAACGTTGTTTGTGTTTTTATCTTGTAGCACTGTTTGTTTTTTACTTTTATAATACAATGGCGCAATAAATAATATAATAATAATATAATAATAATAATAACATTTTCCACTAGTAAAGTGGAGGGATAACAAAAGGGACGGGAGTCCACTTATATTGCTCCCAATTTATTTGAGCAAGAATCAACCATTGGCCACTGGTAGTGTACGTTTTAGGAATTTTTTCAAATCGTTAGTATGCAGCAGTCCACTAAATCTAGCAACAGTGGATGCAGACACTGTTTCATCACTGAGGGAATTCCAAGGCCTTACCACCCTGACCGAAAAGAAGTTCCGGCGACAGTCTAAATGTGCTACAGGAGTTGAAATTTTCCATTTGTGGTCCCTCGTATTAATTCCACGTTGCGCCAAATCAAAAAAGGGGAGGTCAATGGCAATAAGACCGTGAAGGATCTTGTACGTTAGAATTAAATCGAATTTGATTCTTCTTAACTCGAGCAGTTCAAGGCCCACCCTTTCCAATCGCTCTTCATAAGGGACCTCCCGAAGGCCCGGTAGTCCCTTGGTGAACCTCCGCTGAACCTTTTCGAGACGATCAATATCCTGGACCAGGTATGGGGACCAGACTGGCGTAGCATATTCCAGCAG
>JAHWFP010080122.1:0-11859 GCA_023313725.1 Lithobius niger
GTCCCGGTTAACCTTAGCCAAAGCTAACCAACGAGTAAACAATGTTTCTAACTCAAACGCATAGTCAAAAAATTGTTGATCAGCTTCTTTCTCTAGAGAACGAAACTGTGTTTGCACCGACTCTTTAGTCTGAACAAAACGGGCAAGTATTTTACTTTTTACTAAATCATAGTCTTGCATCTCAGCGTCTGTTAGCTGATCGCAAACTTTAATGAAAACCTCACCGACGAGGGGTTGGAGTCCCGTGACCCATTGATCTCTAGGAATCTTTTGACTAGTCATTGTACGTTCAAAAATCTTAAGGAAACTGTTGATTTCAGTTTTGGGCGTCCAATTGTTGACGAGACGAACTACGTCCGCAACTTTACCATGTCTTGCAACTGGATTTGGGGGAGCTGGGGGAGCGCCGTGAGTTCCGTTTGGAGCGGGGTTAAGATTTAACGAAGCAGCGTTTAGCTTTGCTAGTTCTAGCTGCTTATCTAGTTTGGCTAGTTCCATTGCACTAGCGCGATCACTAATTTGGGCTTCTTGGTCCCTTTCTTGGGCTTTAAGAGCGGCTTCCCTGTCTTTAAGGGTTAATTCATGAGCCCGGCGTTTTTCTGCATCCGCCACTTCTAAGGCTCTTAACTTCAACTCTTCTGCTTTCAGAAAAAGTTCATTCTCTTTAACTGCTAATTCTTTTTTTGTTAAAAGGATAGCTTCTCTCTTTTCAATAGCACTTGCTAATGCATCAGAGAGTTCGTTTAAGTCTAATTTGCCATCTTCGAGGGCTGCTCGCAAGATTTGTTGAGATTCGGTTCTAGAATCACTAACGGTAAAACCTAAGTTTAAACATGCCTTTTTGAGGTCTTTGTTTTGTAAATCACGAATGATTTCTTCGAGTTGATCCATTTCGGTTATTTTTACGTTTTAACGTGGTTTCAAAATAAAACTCTTATAAGTGAAACAAAAATTAAAAGCAGCCGCTTAAAATTTAACGTTAAGTTTGAGCAGAGCGAATTAATTAAAAAACTTCTCTCCCAAATCCAGTAAGTCGATACAAAAAAAATACACTCTCAAGAACCTCCAGCACTCTGGTATATGAATAGCTAAATTGCATAAATGCTATCAACTACAACACTCGGCTTGGCGGCCTCTAAGCATATCTCGTGTACACTCACCCAATTGTATAATCGCTGTACGGTCAGTCTGTCCTTCCTGTTTCCATCGCAACACGGGAAGTTCGGCACTGATTTCTGGAGTTGATCGTCTCTGGCGGTCTAATCCACGGGACCTCGGTGTAAAACACAAAATCCTCGGCTAGGCTGTACGGAGCGCAGGTTTCCTTGCGGGCCTCTTCTCCTACAGCATCGGTTGGGGTTGGGACGGCTCTCGGCTTGAGGACGTCTACTGGAAGCGGCAGCTGCTGCTTCCTGGCGCCGGCAGTTGTTGGGGCTGCTGGGCGGTGGTTGTACTGTTTTTTAGCTTTCAGTACGACATCTACTTCGTGACTTTGTGTATCTTAGTCACAGGCATCTGCTTCGTGGCCGTATTGTCGGGACCACAGACGTCTAGTTGGAAGTGGCTTGCATCCTTCTAGGTTTTCTTGCATGTAGCATGGCAGGGGGGAAACGCTTGACGGGAACAGCACCTGTTCATCCCACCGCTGCCCTCCAGTTGTAACGGCGGACGCTACGACGGCTCAGGTGCTTGTAGCGCCTCCGGTTTCCTGGTTTGACACGGAGATTCAGCTTAAGGTGTTGCGGTGATTATCGCGACTCTTACGGCATAAGCACAGCAAGGGCTACTGTCCCAGCATGGGGAATGGAGCGCAGGGTCCTAAATTAAAGGGGCCTAACCTTAATACTGCTGGTAAATTTTGCTGCCACCAGCGATGGAAATTTAACCGTTTATTAAGAGCTAAACTAAAAATGGTTTACATATTTATTTACACTTAAACAGTTAATCGACTAGCAAACGAACTGAAGTTAAAAACTCCTGGTTTTTATTATAACAACAGAGAATATAAAAATTACACTTTACATTTAGTTTGCACGGAAGCTTTTGAAATAAAGTATTTAAAAAGCACTAGTTTGAATTTACAACATGTAATTCGTTTTCACAAGTTTTTACTAAAACGACGTTTGTGTTTCAGACTTCCACATCCACTTAATTTTTCGAATAGAAAAAGCAATACTGAACACTCCGCAGAGTCGTCCGCAAGATTGAACAGCCCAGGCTGGTTACAATCTATCAAACAGTATGTTTCAAACACGCATGAAAGATCAACCGTTTCACAGTTTTGTTTCTAAGTGATAAAACAGAGCCTTAAACCTCCCAGAGTTGCTGTTTACAAGTCAACTCCTCAGATTATAAAAGCCTCGGCGACTTATAAAGTCCGTCTGGAGTGAATAACCAATGAATCCCACACAAAGATCAAACCGTCAGTTATTTGAATTAATGTTTAAAACAAATAAGAAAGATTTTGGTTTTTAGTAAGAGAACCACTCTGACGTTATGGGGTGAGAAACCTAAGATGCCGCTACAGGCGTCACCACCATAATATTCCCTAGCTAGAGAGAGTTTAAGTTAGTTTAAACTAAAATTTAGACTTGGGGGGGGTCCTAAATTAAATTTTCAAAAGCTAACAACAAACATACGAACCACTACCATCGTGCCCGGCATGGCATTCTCCGGACATGGCGTCTCCACTCCCGACTGGCGTGACCCTTCTCTAGCTTGAGATCTGTGAGCTGTGCTGTGGATGCTTTGAGCTGGGGGGGTTTTATGCTGGAGAGGGGGGAAAGCGCGGACGTCGAGGATAGCTGCGGGGGTCTGATTGGCCGAGGGCCTCGAGAACAATGGAAAGTGGGAGGAGAAGTCGGTTGAACAAAGGGACTGGGTGCAGAGCCGTTTGAAGGAGTAGGAACATGTAAAACGGAAAAAGATAGGCCTGTTTTGAGTTTCACTCAATTGAACTTTCGGAAATGGGCCTTTACTTTGTATTATTGGCTACGGATTGAATATTTACATGTTTGTAACGTGAATAGGCTCTTGTTAAAGCTTGATACTTGGCTTTGGGTAATGCAGAAAGCATTACTATTAAATTGAACAAGCTTTAACGGTAATCTGCAGTGTTAAACACCACAACTAGTTTTGGCTGGGGAGGGGGGCAAAAAGGGGTTTTCGAAGTTTTTGCTCAGTTTGACTTTCGGAAATGGGTTAAACAGATCTTTTAAAGAATTTTTTTAGTGTTTAATAGTAGATCAAGCTATTCGTAGGTTTTGGTAGGTCACAGTCAGGTCCAGAGGAGAACTAAAATAAACATATATACACTGAAAAATTCGTGTCCGGTAGAATGCCAGGTCGTATTACGTTTATACGTTTGGACATATGGTAGCGTTTCTGGGGGTAAAAGATTATTATAAAAAGGCTAGATGAATGAATAAATAGTTTAGTTTAATTATATGCTAAAACGCATAAAGTTAAAGTGGAGGTTTGAACCATAAAGTTAACGGACAATGTTTGATCTAAGTGGAAATTTTTCATAGTAGTTGCGATCGTTCAAACACAATAAAAAATATCACACTTCAAAGATGGTTGTCATTATATGGACACTTGGTTCAGTACCTTTTCCCTATCACACAACTAAGCTAGTGTTTGGGCTTTATGCCCGAAAAATACGAGTATTAAAAGTACATAAATACAGAGTTCCAATAACGATGGCGGCCATGAGGCATTAGCGCTGTTGGTGGTTTCGGTTGATTTTCAAATGTAGTTTTAATGGTCTTCAAGGTAGAAAGTCCGGATTTGGGCTTCCCCAAGAGTCTTGTATTTGGACTGGCTATTAAATGTCGAAGAGTTGGTGAGAATCGGACCATTATTGGAAAAACGGCCAGATATGCCTCGGCGAGGCATTTGGATGCCTCAAGAAAAAAATTTCAAATTTTCCGGACAACGGGCGTTTTTCGGTGGCGCTCGTTTACACGCCCCCGGACGCAGGATTTTATTCGGGGTTCTTGAGAACTCGGAATAAAAGCTATAATGGAAAGGTTAGTGCACACAAGATATGCAATGAACACAAGACCGCCAAAATTTAAGCAAAAATAAAATGACAAGAAATAAAACACACAGTTTACATAAATGTTGACTTTGCCGTTTTGTATTTTTGGGGGACCAACGTTTTTGTGGCTCAGAGAACGTTAAGTAAAATTAAAAGTTACACATAGAAAATAATGTTTTTGCAGCCATTAACTAAATACTGTCCGCGCTGCTTGGTGCAGGAATATCGTACAAGTATTTGAAAATGAGGCAAAAAGACATTTATCAAGAAACACACTAGTTTTAAAGTGAAAGTACAAAGTTAGGGGTTTTGTAAAAGAATACTGTCAAATGAGGCGTCCCGCCACTTAATCGTTCGTACAAGTCCGGATTATGTCCAATTGCCGCGTCTTTTTTTTCTGTGTGACGGCCAAAAACACCTTGCCGTCCACCCTCAACCTAGGCTACGGTAGCGGTTAGAAGAGAATATTCTGTGAACACATGATAGAACACCGGCTCTATTTAACAGCAACTAATACCACTAGGATGGTTTTAGGTTACCAAACAACTTGTTTACATAGGCAATTTGACACTGAAGGATTTTGCGATAAGACCCATAACTTAAAACATAATAATACAACACTGGGAAGTTTTGTGGATAAAAACTAACAACCTTTTAACGACAGTGCTACCTTTTTCGCACAGGGGTAGACAGACAGCTGTTTTTGGGAAGAAAGCCGTTTCGTAGAAAACTTAAAGAAGAGCCAACCCGGGATAGATTGCAACTCTCGTAGAATATTCCTAATGAATATTTAATCAGTGTCGTTACAGTTTTTGTCAATATTCTCCCACAAAGGGAGACGTTGATAGTGACAAAAAGAGTAAAACATGGGCACTTAAAATTTAGGTGTGAAGGCCAAAACGGGAATTAACTGGAAGTTACTTTGAGTATGGATGTACTTCCAACTTCCATGTAACAAAATTAAAAATGCAGGTAAAAATAATTTTCAGTCAATTTGTACTGAAACGAAACGTTTGACAATTAAATGTTTAACGAAAATGCTGCCTTGATGCAGCAACAATCACTAGATGCTTTCCAGGTTTGTCCAGTAGATTCTGAAGTTTTACGATTTAAAATTCAGTAAATACACTATTTTAGGTTTGGTTGCTCCTAGATGGAGCCACGGTTGTAGCGACAAACTACACATTGTTTAAAGAAAACATGCACGGGAAATTTACTTTGTTAGATTTCCGGTTTACTTGCAACAAGAAAGAAACTCTAATTTAGAGAAAACTACTTTAGGTTAGGTATTTAACCTGCGTTTTATTGGAAACACCAATTCAGTGCTAGAGCCATAGTAAATGCATTTATTTCCACCCTAGACTGACATAGAATTCACCCTGAAACATCGGTCCTAATTTTAACAAAAAAAAAGGGACTGGGAAAAAAACTATGTTTAAGTTTTTTATTTGCTTATCACGCTGGTTTTAACTTAGATTAAAATCCGGCAACTTTACTTTACCAAACTCTGGGAAAAAATCAAAGCTTATAGGGGGAACACTTTTACTACCAACCTTTAAATTTCTTGTTTCCAACTTAAGATTGGGGGAAGTTAACTCACGTAACTTAAGCCATTCGTCAAAGCTAAACTCGCTAACTTTGGGTTTATCTGACATGACTAAACTTTTGTTTATATCACTAGCTGACAAACTTCGTTTTATTTTGCCTGTAGGAGGCAGGTTCAACGTATTTTCCGTTGATTGTTTACGCCAACAAAGATGGCGACAGTCCATCCTTTGGTCAAGGGAGGGGACTTGGGTCTCATTATCTCGTAATGGGTTGACCTCCGAAGTTTTTAGCAGACCCCTTTCGTCTGCGCTTGAGGACTTAACGACGATTGGCGGGAGCACTGTGGGGGTTTGGGGCTTGACCAATCCCGCGGGGCTGGTTTGATTACGGGGGCTGTTTCTGACGGGGGGTGTAGCCACCTCGGCTGGCACTGAAGAAAAATCACGGGGCGTGGCGATTTCAGGTCTGCGCTGTAGGTTTAATGAATCTAATCCTGTCACGCCCAAAACGACATCGTAGAACGAATTGTTGACCGGTGTAATGCACGCTACTGTTTTTAACACGGTGCCATCATCTAACCTTAGCCTGAGATTTACCTGATCTAAAGTAAACACTCCTCTACACAAGGCAGTTTTACATTTAATCTTACGTTTTAAGCGTGGCCAATTTCTGGCGAGCCTAGCGCTAACTAGCGAAACTGTGCTTCCGGAATCGCATAACATATTAATTTTATTTTTCCCTATGCTACCGGACAGAGTACTAGCCTTAAGAATTTTACTGGCATTTTTCCCAACTGGGAAACATGCATTAACTTGCTGGGGTTTCGAGTTAAGCTCGGGGCATTCACTACGAAAATGATGGGGAGATTCACACACGTAGCAACGCCTAACTCTATCTTGATTAGGGTTAGTTTTTTCACTAGCACTAATGTTTATGGCAGGGTTCCCTCCAGGGTTATCTGCTTTCACACTGACAGATCCGGCCGGATTAGCTGTCGTGTTGTGGTTACGGTTGTGACCACGCTGTTGACCAGTAGGTTTAGAACCTTGGTTCGACGCTACAGCTATGGGCTGTGTTTTGGCTGCACGAGTGGCAGCTTCGGTAGCAATCTGTTTATTGCGGGTTGTGAACTCGTCACAAAGTTGGGCTGCTTCAGCCAACGTCCCTAACTTAATTTGATCCGGGATCCATTTCCTAAGTTGGGTAGGGCATGCTTTGTAGAATTGTTCCAAAAGCATTAAATTGACAAGTTTGTCATAGTCCCGGTTAACCTTAGCCAAAGCTAACCAACGAGTAAACAATGTTTGCAACGTGAATAGGCTCTTGTTAAAGCTTAATACATGGCTTTGGGTAATGCAGAAAGCATTACTATTAAATTTTTATAAGCTTTAACTGTAAACTGCAGTGTTATACACCACAACTAGTTTTGGCGGGGGAGGGGGGCAAAAAAGGGGAATTCGAAGTTTTTGCACAGTTTGACTTACGGAATTGCTTGGAAACAGATCTTTTTAAGAATTCTTTTAGTTTTAATAGTATATCAAGCTAGCAGTAGCATTTGGTTGGGTCCAGTCGGGCTGAGAGGAGAACTAAAATAAACATATATACACTAAAATTCGTGTCCGGTAGAATACCGATGTCTAATTACTTGGACTAATGGCAGCGTTTCTGGGGGTAAAAGATTATTATAAAAGGCTAAATAAGAGAATAAATAGTCTAGTTCAGTTGTATGCTAAAACGCATAAAGTTAATTTGGAGGTTTGAACCTTAAAGTTAACGGACAATGTTTGATCTAAGTGGAAATTTTTCATAGTTGTTGCGATCGTTCAAACACAATAAAAAATATCACACTTTAAAAATGGTTGTCTGTACATAGAACAGAGGAAGCTCCTCCTAAATTGCAACTAAGCTAGGGTTTGGGGGCTTTATGACCAAAAATAAGAGGTATAAAATCAAATACAAAAATACAAGGTATAACAATGGTGGCCATGATGAAGTAGCGCTGCTGGGGTTTTTGGCCGATCTTCCGATGCAGATTTGACAATCTTCCAGATGGAAAGTTCAAATTTGGGCTTCCCCAAGAGGTTTGTATTTGGGCAGGCTATCGATGGTGAAAATTTGGATCGATTTGGTTTATTATTTAAAAAACGGCTGGATATGCCTCGGCGAGGCATTTGGGTGCTCCAAGAAAAAAAATTCCAAATTTTCCAGAAAACAGGCGTTTTTCGGTGGCGCTCGTTTACAATATAAAACATGCTCCATGCCAAATTTCATCCGTATCCATGATGTCAACTATCAAGGTCCCTTACAAGTGGTTGAGTCTTATAAAAACTGGCTCTTAAGTCTTATTCCGTGGAATTAACTTGGCATTTGGTGTCACAACTTCAAACGGCAAAAAAGTTTGATGAGAACACTAACAAGTTTTATTTTGGGACGATTGTGCATCTACATAATAATTCTGGATCTCGGCTGAGCAGATAAGAAAAAAGGCAGTAAGGCTAGACAATCACTTTAATCGCTTTTCATTGTTTTCATGCGAGTGTAATGACTTTGCTACGGTGCCTAACAAGTCTTGGTGCACGGGCTATGGATTGAAAATTATTGCCCAAACCGTTGATTGTTGATGGGTAAAATGAAAGAATCCATGTTTCAGCTAAATGCGTAGTTTTAATCCGACTAAGCTGCGTTGTTAATTTCGAGGCCAGCAGGCCTCGAAATTGGCAGCTGGAAACGAAACAATGGCTTATTTAATTCGTAGATGATGACTTTCAGAGCTGAGCTGAATTGTTTCAAAGTGGACAACAACAATCACTGCTGAGCACGAGGCTGAGCATTGCTATCTTGCAAAGCAGTCGTCACAATCAAACCTCTGTAAGTGAAAACAAAACAAAATTGTTAGGCCACCATAGGCCGCTGATTTACTTCCTTCCTCTCCCAAAAAAGAAAAATGCCAAAGCATCCGTGCTTATTTAATTTACAGGTGAAGGCTTTCAGAGCTGAGCTCCGGGCAAACGAGAAAACGGGTCCCGGATGCGTTGTGCCCGGGAACGATGCTGGAGAATGCCAATTTTTAAAACGGTGCATCCAGTGATTTGAGCCATGGGATGCGCTGACAGAGTGAGCGAAGCGAACGAAAATCAGCGTTTGTCACCCAGTGTACGCAAAAATTGAATTCAAGAAACTTAATTCCGTGAAACGTTAATTAGCCAATGTGCGCGAAAATGGGAGTGGGGAGTGGGAATGGGGAAGAAACTTCCAGAAACATCCAGAATATAGGAAATGGTGCATCTAACACCATGACAAGGGCGAAACGAATACGGTTTCAGCAAGCGAAAAAGCAGAAACGTCTGCTTGTTTGGGGCTCCATTCAACTGAATGGTTGACACCCAGGCCTAGGACAATTTTTACCAATTGATCATTTAATATCACCCACAAAGATCTCTAGACAGACTGTTTCGCCCTTGTTTGGGCTCGTCAGTAGAGAATACTTTGTGGAGGAGAGCTAGGCTACATTTGCTAGGGCAAATGACAAGGGCGAAACTAATACGGTTTCAGCAAGTGAAAGAGCAGAAACGTCTGCTTGTTTGGGGCTCCATTCAACGGCATGGTTGACACCCAGGCCTAGGACAATTTTTACCAATTGATCATTTAATATCAATTAGCTTTCACCCACAAAGATCTCTAGACGTACTGTTTCGCCCTTGTTTGGGCTCGTCAGTAGAGAATAATTCGTTTCGCCCTTGTCATTTGCCCTAGCAAGCGTAGCCTAGCTCACCTCCACAAAGTATTCTCTACTGACGAGCCCAAACAGGGGCGAAACGGTCTGTCTAGCGATCTTTGTGGGTGAGAGCTAATTGATATTAAAGCTAACACCAGCCGTGTCAAAGCACCCGTGGTAAAGGTTTCAACTTTGTTCTACGAAAGCTTATTTATTTACTTCCCACAGAAAAATTGTTTCATTTAAAGAGGGTTCAGCGTGCACATTCTTTAAAGGGCAATTACATCCATTTTGACATGCATGTTTTACATTTGGATAGGCCATGGAAAAAAAATGTTTTGGTTCTCGGGCATTTCTTACAAGCCCAAAAAGTCACACGGTGACCAGGCTTTTATTTTTATTTTTTATTTCTTATTTCTGTTTGAAACTTAGGTAACCCGGTATCTTAAGTTGGTTCTTTTTGTTCAGATTGTGGTAGTAAATTTCTGAACTATTTCAAACTGCGACTAAACCTAATGCTTGCTGGATAATGTATAAGCAAGAAAGCTCATCTTTCCCAGAAACTTCTCTTAGGTAACCTTTTGCGGGTCACTTTTTTTATTTTGCTGAAATAAAAGTCGCCAGGCAGGGCCTGAGAACCAACTATTTTTTTTTCATGGTCTTACACGATAACTAAACACAAGAATTGCGATAAGAATACGTTACGTACGTCCGATACAACAATTTAATTACTGCATCATCAAAACACGACACACAGACCACCATTGTTTTGCTGGAACGTGCAGAAAATAATCCCGAACAATGGCACTTTTCGATTTCGACTCGCAGCCGATTAAGATAGCTTTGTTGGCTAATAGCTCAAGGGTTCAACGGCCTTAGCTCAAATTGACAGTAATCGGCCAGCTAAGGTCGTCAGACGCTTGAGTTACTAACAGCCAACAGAGCTATCTCAATCGGCTGCGAGTCGAAATCGAAAAGTGACATCGGCCGGCATTAATTTCTGCACGTTCCAGCAAAACAATGGCGGTATCCGTGTCGTGTTTTGGTGATGCAGTAATGAAATTGTTGCATCGGACGTACATAACGTATTCTTACCGCAATTCTTGTGTTTAGTTATCGTGTAAGTGAATCAAAAGTAAAATATGCATGTCAAAATGGATGTAATTGCCCTTTAAACGGTGCGCCCTGGGATTTCATGACCGGCCCCGTGCGTAGCACGGGCTTCTTCTAGTTTTTTATATCATTTTTGCCAGTAAAAAGGTCAAATTTTTTTCTAGCTATTATGGTATCAAGGCTGATAGAAATAAATACCTTTTTTTATCATAAATATACAAACCAAAAGTCCATGCGGGCTGGCAGCTTTTTTATTTTTATTTTTTTAACCTTTCAAATTCTGATCGGTGCAGCAATATATTTTTTTATGGTGGAGGGTGGGGGAGATTTTTTTTTTCTTTTATGGAGTTCTTCTAAAAACCTGGAATATCGGTAATTCACGATAACAGTAGTGATTTAATGATATCTTGTAGAATAAAATTAACACTAGCACTACAGATAATAGACTATAGATGATTTAGTAAGGCTGGGCCGATACCACTTTTTACCGATCCGACCCGATACCGATTTCCAAGAAAAAAATCTGCTGATACCGAGTCCCAATCCCGATGTTTTTTCTTTTTTTTTTTTAACGGCTTAACTGCTCGTTGGGGCGTTGCAGTTATTTCAAATAAATAAAATAAATTCATAAAGAAAAAAATTTGTGTAGATTTATATTTAACCAGACATAAGTGTGTGTTTCTACATAAATTAACGTTTTCTTTAGTTTTTACATCTAGTAGATAGTGAATTTACATTTTTTCCCTTGTTACCACATTAAACTTATTAGTAAAGCTAGGACGATTAACTTTGTTACGGATACCAAATCCCCAATAACTGATCCAAGTTCCCAACTGATCGAAAAATGTAATACTGAAGTATGTCTTTATAAAAAAAAAAAACTTTTGAAATCATTGCATAAACAAAGCATTGGCCTAAATAAATATTTTTTTTTTAAATATTGGTTTAAAATAATATTGCATAGCAAAATCATTTAAAAACACAAAACCCCATTAAAATTTTAACATTTTGCCTTGTAACTTCTTAACAGTAAGAGAATGCTGCTTGCAGTTTGGACCATTGGAAAGCTGGCGAAAAAAACCTTCAAAATGGTGTATTCAAACGTCAAATTTGGTCGACGAGAAGTGAAAATATCTTCGATTTGGTTTATTACCGATTTATGAGGGTTTTACCTGCCGATCCCGACCGATACCGATACTGCAAATATCGGTAGAGAGTTGGTAATCGGGATCGGCCCAGCCTTATGACTTAGTCCACTTGAATTTTCGAGGAATATGCTTGAATATTCTGATTCGGTGCAGCAATACTTTTTTTATGATGGAGGGTGGGGGAGAGTTTTTTTCTTTTATGGAGCTTTTCTAAAAACCTGGAATATCGGTAATTGACGATAACACTGGTGATTTAATGACATCTTGTAGAATAAAATTAACACTAGCACCAC
>JAHWFP010080123.1:4618-33260 GCA_023313725.1 Lithobius niger
AAGGAAGGACGTATGGATGGAATGTAGGATGGAAGGAAAGAAGAAATGATGGATGGAAGGATGAAGGGAAGGATGAAAAAAGTTAGGAAGGAAGGATGGAAGGATAGAAGGAAAGGAAGGATGGGTGAATGAATGGATGGATGGATGGAAGGATCGAAGGAAGGTTGGATGGATGGAAGGAGGGATGGTTGGGTGGAAGGTAGGAAGGAAGGATGTAAAAAAAGGATGGATGGAAGGATGGATGGACCTGAATGTGTATCAACTGACTTGATGCATGGAAAAAACAGACCCATAGACCTGGTTTTAAAAGGGCGTCATTTTCTTGGATTCTGAAGCACGGGAACATTCGTGTTTCTGAAGCTTGGCAGTGCATGGATTGAGCGAGCAAAGCGAGTGATTTCCACGTAAACTAAAACTTTTCAATGTGTGTCTCGCTTAGCTCTCGCAATCATTCATCTCTCACCTTCGTAGGAGATTACATCTGACGTTCTGTAGATGTTTCTCCAAGTGAGGAATCATCAGAAAGTGAAGTGGTAAGACACCCCTGGAAAATTCTGTACTGAGCAGGACGTAACGAACAATATTCTTAAAATAAATAAAACAAGAAAACCCATATAAAGTGTATACTAACACAAATTACAAGTGACTTGTGGTTCTTGGTGGTTACATTGATTCAGTCACGATTCTGAGGAAATGTTTGCGCTGATTGAGTGAGCGAAGCGAACGAAAATCAGCGTTTGTCATCATAACAGAGCTTTTCTGACAAATTGCTTGATCTTTGTACTTGCCTCCTTGGACGTAAAACATATATTGACCTTCTCTCGAGATAACCAATATCGCATTCTACACTCTTATACATCGCTTGATCGTTTTTTATGTGGAAGGTCTGTCTGTATCGTAAGTGTTGCAGCAAGAAATCTCCTCGAGCGTAGCGAGACGACGCGGAATGAGCGAGCGAAGCGAGCGACTCCGCTAGTATATATAAAGCGAAATTATAGAGGATACGACGTTGTTCATAGCACAGCACGAAACAATAATATGACTGCCTCTAAAGATTCCTCGTTGCCATGGTAACGTGTAGTCTCGAAACCGAAACCGTGCTGCATGAAGGAAATATAACTCTGGAACCCAACTATTGTTAGCTGCTACTTACGAAATCGGCAAGTAAAAATTAGTCCTAAACGCTCAAAATTAGGCCTAAAACTTAAAACTGGGCCAAAAAGCTAACAGATTTTTAACTTCCAGTTATGATTGATATTACTTTTAATTATATATAGATATCGTTGTTGCAGTGATGATATAGAGGTGTGCGCCTCAAAATTTTCGTTGGTGGAAGTGTCAAGTTTTATACCAGCGTAAGCATTGGGAATCATTTGCATGTACTGATGATTGTTTGGCTTGCAGTTAAATGACGTATTATTAACTAGCTGTACCCCCGGAGTAACATACGCCGGTCTAGCCGGTTCCCGCATACCTGAGCGAAATACTGTAGTGGGCAGTATGAAATGAAAAGGGTTCCGACTGCCCCCTGCTTCCTCCTCCGAATTCCCGTGCGGCCTACCCAGTTGTATAGTCTAATTTTCCCCATGTCCCCCCCCCCGTAACCCCATTCCCGTCCCGTACCCCCTTCCCCGTCCCCGACTCGGATTCCCCTATTGAATAGTCTGAATATCCCCATCCCTGCTCCCCCTCCATTTTAACCCATGCTGAATTGTTTTGTTATGGAAGTAAATGTCTTTTTTCAATGGAGGACGCTGAATTGCCCGTTTTTCGTTCTGATACCAAGCGCAATAAACCCAACAACGGTCGAGCATGCAGTGATTGTTACTGAACCAACTTTGAAACTCTTCACGTCGGCTCTAAGAGGTAGCATTATTAAAGCAATATTTCGATTGTTACTGATTGTTACAGACCACACACGTTTGTGTGACATTGTCGGTCGCTCGCCCTCTTTCATTATAGTGCATAATGATGAATTTGCTTCCCCAACCTAAGCGTATTATATCTAGACACACGCTAGTGTGTCGCCGCCAAGTAGACGTTTAACTGTTGTTGGAGCTTAATTGTCAGAGCGTAATTGTTAGAGTGTTATTGTTGTCAGCTGGCGGCTCACTAGCAGACCGTGTCTTTTAACTGAAACCAACTTATACGTGATTTCAGCATACTGGTGTAAATTCCCCATGCGGTAGAAATCTTTGCAAATCGTTTGTATCAGGTGTCTTCGGTCCAGTAACAAAGAAAACGTCAACACGAAAATGTGGGAACGTGTCCTTCATGGAGAAAAAGTGTCCTCAATAACGTTGATTTGTGTTACTGGTGACTAGTAACTACTAACTAGTCCGCAGGCTCCCCCATGTTAATTCTCATAGGGTATAACGACACGTCTACAGCTCATTAGGGAAAGTTGCCAGATCTAAATTCCGGCAGACAGGTAAAGCGTCATATGGGGAAGTGCCTTTTTCTAAAATGGGGGTTGCAGCTAGAAGCACGTGGCACTGAAGTGGCTCGTAAATGCAAAATTATTGTTGTAACCATTGTTTGTATTGTCATTTAACAGTAGATTATAACATGTTCAAGTGTTGCACGTTTATCGTTTCAGTACTTATATTGTCAGAATGCACTGTTTTTGCAAATAGGTGGTTCACTAAGAGACAGAATATCTTTATCTTTTATTGCAAAGGTTTGGTCTTTTTTTTTACGGTACACGAATCCAAACTGAATTATCTGCCCCACCACGATAAAAGGGACAATTTTACTGGAAAGAAGATTAGGAAACAAAATGCACATCGTCAGCACAGGTGGGAACGTGTTCTTTATGGAGAAAAAATGTCCTCAATAACGTGACGCGGACATTTTATTTTATGTAGACTTACTGTTCTTGCAGTCTAGTGTAAGTGACGAGTAATTTTAAACAGCTGACGAGTTGATTAGGTTTAGTAATCTTCGTCTGCCACCAGAATATTAGAACTGTATGAACGTTTACCATTCCGTGAGTTTGTAGTATGTGTACATAATGATTAACGTTTACCTCGGGAGAGCCAAGTGAAGGGGGATGCGCTGATTGAGTGCGCGAAGCGAACGAAAATCAGCGCTTGTTAGCCAGTGCTCTCAAAAATCGGATTAAATAGACTTAAGCATGCGAAACATGGGCATACATTACGCCAAACCATGTCTATTTGGCTGGTGTAACGGCTAATTGGGCAATAGCAAACGTAAGAATTATGAATTAGAAAATTTATAGACACTCCAGACAAAAAAGGTAGAGGTCACTATTAGACAGTTGAATTCTTTGCATTCACAGGCCTATGAAAGCTGTGATATCCACCCAAAACCAAAACTGGTATAAGAGCAGCTGCCAAATTTCCAAGAAGGGTCAGCCTTTCACAGTAGTGATATCATTCAACCAGGGAAAGGCCGCCAAGGTTAATCCTATTAGCCAAGTTAATCGCACGGAATAATACTTTGGACGTTAAATGAAAACTTGAAGATTGCTACCGCTCCATAGGAATTGATTAGGTCCTTGCAATTACCATACTGTTACGCTTCTTATTAATTTATTTGGAATGACAATAGCAAATGTGAAAATTATGAATGAGAACATTCATACAATAAATTACCTCCACACAAAAAAGGTAGGGGTGACAATTACACCGTGGGATTTTTTGGTTATTCACAGGCCTATGAAAGTCGTGATATCCACCCAAAACCAAAACTGGTAAGAGAAGCCGTCAAGTTTACGAAAAGGGTCGGCCTTTCAAAGTAGTGATATCATTCAACCAGGGAAAGGCCGCCAAGGTCAATCCTATTAGCCCAGTTAATCGCACCAAAAAATACTTTGGATGTTAAATGAAAACTTGAAGATTGCTACCGCTAATAGCAATCGTCTAGTTTTCATTTAACCTACGAACTATTAGTAGGTGCGATTAACTTGGCTAATAGAATTAACCTTGGCGGCCTTTCCCTGGTTGAATGATATCACTACTTGAAACGCCGACCCTTTTTGTAAACTTGGCGGCTTCTCTTACCAGTTTTGGCTTTGGGTGGATATTAACATCGCCAGTGTTAGTAAGGGTCGACCTAGGACCTCTGTGTTAAATTCTCAACTTTGAGAGCTTATAACTCCGTCAAAAGTAAACATCTTTAAACCAAATTTGGAATCTAGCCTCAAGGCCTGTCTGCAGTCCAAAAATTTTGAAATTCGGTCCAGCCAAACACGAGATCCAGAGAGGGGCCAAATAGACAACTTCTTGTTCTGCTTCTGCTTCTTGTTGTTGTTGTTGTTGTTGTTGTTCTGGGGTACTTTCGTCTGTCTTCTCTACAGGTCAAACTATTTGTCCTATAAAGCTGGTTCTTAGCTCATTTTACAAGTACTGCTCTGTAGATGTGCCCTTTTGATAAAGTCTTTTCTAATTGGTGAAGTGGTTCAGGGGTTACGGAGCTCTAAACCACCAGATTGATTGTTTTACATTGTTTTTAACATTGTTATTATGCAACAATGCCAATTAGCAAACGCCAGCTGCAAGACGTAGACTGAAGATTAAAGGATTTGTTTCTATTGTTACCATTGCCGATAGCCAGGTTAGTAAGGGTCAACCTCGGGTCTCCTGTGTTAAACTCTTAGCTTTGACCGTCAACTGCACTGTTTTACAGTTTAGCTGCAATTCTAAAAGTAACACGAATTAATAAACAAAAACGGAACATTAAATGTTTAGAGTAAGGGTCTAAAAGTCAAAACCTAGAAGGAACACGGACAAGCTTTGACAGTCAGGGTCTAGGTGTAAAATTTTGTAAGAGGCTGGTAAGCATTAGACCCTTACTACCCAGTGACCAGCAATAAATACATTTTGACGAAAAACTGGAAATCCTCTTGCAAAGACCCATGCGATGATCAAGTGGTAGTATGGTTATACGTTTCCTACTTTGCTTTACGTTGAAAATTATTTTTCAATTTAGTAACATGCCAGCATATTCGTAGCAGAGAGCATTATGGTAATCCTCTACCATAAATCTACGAAATATAATAAAAAATTCTAAAGCATCAAAAGAGAAAATACCAAACTTCACAAGAATATTGTGTTATTAAAGTTCCATAACAATATTCTAAGAACAAAGAAAACCTGCTACAACCGTTCATACACACGTTCTGTCCGAATAGACTAGAACTAACCTAACCACCGGGTAGTAAGGGTCTAATGCTTACCAGCCTCTTATTGACAAAATTTTACACCTAAACCTCGATTGTCAAAGCTTGTCCGTGTTCCTTCTAGGTTTTGACTTTTAGACCCTTACTCTAAACATTTAACGTTCCGTTTTTGTTTATTAATATAGATACGTAGACTACACTTTGAACAGCAGTTGCTTTAAACAATGTACGAATTATTAGCGGTGGCAGCTCAAACAGCGGTGGCTCTATCTGCCGTAATTTATTTTTAGCCGTGGCGACGATGGCCTACAGCTTTAGTGTGGGCTGTGAAAAGAGGCTACCAATAACTAAACAGAAACTACTTGCTGCAGCAAACGAAAGCCTATTAAAATAAATACGATACGTAGCTTAGGCCTATATACTAAAAAAAAAAAAAAAATAAGAAAAAGGCCAGCAAAGAGCAGCAATACGTCACACCAAAAGGCAAAGAGCCCAACTTGGCCAGAGTGAGTATTGCGTCCCGATTTTTAAGGAACATTAAAGAATATGGTATCATCATTAAACTAAATATAAGTTTGAAATAAAGATATGTTCGTTCCGCCTACAATAGGCCCAAAGCTTGTTTCCTAGTTATAACTATTGTTAGTACTATTATCGGCATCCAGTCTGATTGGATGGCCAAACTTCGGACAGTGGCAATTTATACTGACGTGCGCATATAGACACACGCTAGTATGTCGTCACAAACCTATACAACGTTGCCAAAGAAATTGTGTCTAGGTCCAATTCACGAAAACAAACAATATGTCAAAATAAAGCCAAAGACTGGTAAAGAGGCCACAAGTCGAGAATAGTACGGCCTCTCAAAGCAGTGATATTAAATTAAAATATTGGAAAACAAAGGCCACTCATCTACAGACTAATAAAATGAGTCGAATAGGAAATTAAGAAAAAAAAAAAGACTGATATCAAAAACCAAAACTGGTAAAAAGGATCGCCAAGTTCCGAATGGTTCGGCCCTTCAAAGGAGTGATATCAACACACCAAAACACTCGCCAAGTTAATCGCACCTCATAATACTTTGGACGTTAAATCAAAACTTGAACATTATACTTAACAATCTTGAGTTGTTTCATTTGTATATGTAAAATATTTTAAATTCTAAAAAAGGTAAAATAAAAGTTTAAATCGGCTGAATTTATCCTGACTAGAGGTGCCTATTTGCACCCTGCTTCGTTATCCAATTGTGGGAGCTTTTGGTACATGACTTCAAGCATGTTGTTTATATAGGGATTGTCCCTTCACAGCGATATGTTTACGAATAAGTGCTTCAATCAAAATACCAACCTTCATCCTCGTTTTTAAGGTGAGCTGTGAGCGGCAACACGGCTGCAATTTCGTTATTTTCGGCCGATAGCTTAAAAGGTGACGGGCTGCTTTTTGTCACTGGCTGCTTAAAGTGCCATTGACTGCTTTGTGTCACTTATAGCTTGATAGATAGCGTAGCTTAGGTGCTTTGCGACATAGTCGGGAGGGAACTCCTTGGTAACGGAATTTTTTAACGGATGCATGTCTCGTCGAAACACGCAATAATCGAGACCAGTTCTATACAGCAAAAGAATCCTCCTGTGACAACTTGGTGTTTATGCGTCGATTTTACCAGAATAACGTCGGCTTTTTCAAATCCTGGGAGATAGGGGAGGCTAAAACACCACAATCTGATCAAAACCACACAATTTTTTTTTAACATTGAACCGAACTCAGTTCCGTTAATTCCCCACCCTTACTCAAAATTATTTTTAAGGATTTCCCAAAATGTCAGAATACGTCCATAGTTTTTAACTATTGTTTTTTTTTTAAGTCCACAGGACTTAGGCGATCGTCGGATTCGATCCGACGTTCGCTAGGCTCGCAGCCACCTACTCTTATAAGCTGGGCTTGCTATCGTTGTTCGGGGTCCCTGGGAACCCCTCACAACATTCGTGGTGTGCGTTTGGATTTTTATATTCCCTGTCTGCTTAGTGGCACGCCCTGAACGCCGTCTATTGATGCAAATAAGAAAAAATGATTCCTCCCACCACTTCTATTTTGAGAGTCCAGGTTTATTTACGTTGATAGGAAAATATGTTTAGTTTAGTAAATCTTAAATGTTTAAACTAAGCAGCATTAAGAGCTTCTTTGACCTAGTGAACGCAGAATTGGTAGCGAATTTCATGGGGATGTTCACCTTTATTAAAAAAGTGGTGGGGTAGGGAGGAACGGGCACTTTGTATTAGCAGTATCGACACCAGTGTGTTTTAGCGATAGGACTTGAGTCTTTGGTCGACAGTTCAAGTTCTAGCTGTGCAATCTGACATTTATGTGTAAAAACGTCGGAAATAGTCTTTCACGTACCTGTACTTATCTAGACACACGCTGTCGCGCCAAGTTAGGTTAAAAGGGTTAAAGGGTTTAACGAGCGTTAACCACTCCTGGTCATCTGCCCGAAGCCCTAAGGCCCTATGACTGCAACAGCTAGATTCCCAGGTGGTCCCAAGTTAGGTAACAAACATCACAACAAATATCACGTCAATTCAATTGTCGAGGTTGTAAACCATTGTAGCGCGACGCCATAGCGTAAGTGTCTAATATCCTGAAGCATAGTTGGGCAAATTTCAGGTTCTTGGATAAAAATAATAAAGTGGTACAAAAGCTTAAATTGTGTTGAATTAGAGAGCAATGACTCACCTGAAAAAAATTAACTCGTGTAGGAATGCCAGCTAAGCTGCTTTCAATGCAAAATCTGACCCTCAATAACTTTGCAAATGTGTAACTAGCTGGCTATCTAGTCCGCTCATCCCCATGTTAAATCCCATAGGGTGCTTATTCATCAATACCGAGATAACGGGAAGGTTTCCAGCTATGAAATTGGACGAATGGGTCCAGTACAATACGAACTGCGTACCTTTTATGGTTTGGAGCCTGAGGTTTAACGGGGATGGCGTGGGAGGGCGCGTAAGTACGAAAATATTGTTATGACCATTATTAGTATTGTCAGCATAGTCTCTCATTGGACGGCCAAAGTCCGGATAATGACAACGTGTATACTGACGTGGATGCCTAGACACACACTAGTGTATCACGATAAATCCAAACAATGTTGCCAAAGAAACTGTATTCACGTCCAATTCACGAAAAATAAACCAACTGTAAAAACAAAGCAAAATAAACAAAGCCAAAAACTGTTAAAGAGGCCACCAAGTTGAGAGTGGTTCGGCCCTTCAAAGGAATGATATCAACACACCAAAATTAAGTAAATAAAAAGAAATTACAACAATAATAAAACCAAACCAAAAACCAATAAAAAGGTAACTAAGTTGAGAATGGTTCGGCCTATAGGCAAAAGGTAGTAGCAAAGTGTTGAAAACCAATTTCTTGTTAACGTGCCACTTTATTACACATCTGCACGGTAGTGGAGTTGAGTCTAATACACAATTTTAAAAATAGGACTGGTATCATATTAAAAACCAAAACTGGTAAAAGGGGCCGCCAAGTTCCGAATGGTTCGGCCCTTCAAAGGAGTGATATCTACACACCAAAACATTCGCCAACTTAATCGCACCGAATAATACTTTGGACGTTAAAGGAAAACTTGAACATTGCTATTGAAATTAGCAATATTCTAATTTTCATTTAACCTTCGAATTATTAAGCGGTGCGATTAACTTGGAAAATGTTTTGGTGTATTGATATCACTCCTTTGAAGGGCCGAACCATTCAAAACCAGGCGGCCCCTTTTACCAGTTTTGGTTTTTAATATGATTTAAGATTCTCCGAGTTTATTTGGTTTTCCGTTCTGCATGTCAAAATACAACAAAGTTAAATTTTAACCCAACATATATTGTGCAACGTTAGAAACTTGCAATTTGAGATAGTGACGACGCTTACCGAACTGCAGTTCAAATACGTGACCATATATTGAAATGCAGAATTCAGGAATATTTGTAAACGGTTAAAAATTCATGATTTGCGAAAAATTTACCAAATGTCAAAAACATGAATGTTTTACATTTCACGTCTAGGCTTCGTTAGACCTGGGATTGTGCATATGCACTGCATTCTAACTCCACATAACAGATAAAATAAGATAAAGAGATGCACGAAAAAAAAAAACACTACAATTCAAAATGCGATGTTTCTGCAGCCCTATCCGACTACGGGTTCAAGCAGAACTTAAAATCCAGAAATCGGAAAGGAGAAAAACGATTGCTGTATGAAACCAATACGCTTTTTTTCTTCTTTTTGCTTCCTTAATCTTGGTTTCATCCGACAATTCTAGCCATTTCATCGATTAAGCGCCGGCCCTGAAAGTGTGCCGAACTCAAAACAATGTTATAAACAGGACAGATAGCCAATTAGGCTCGATAAGTGTTGAATAAATACGGATATAAACCTATTTACGTTGCCTTTTGGACTTAAATGTCAGACTGCCTGATTGGGGAATCGAACCCACGACCTTTGAATCCAAAGGCCGGAGTCCTACCACTCAGTATGGGCCATTTCAGTATGGCTGAGTGGTAGAACTCCGGCCTTTGGTTTCAAAGGTCGTGGGTTCGATTTCCCCACTCAGGCAGTCTGACATTTAAGTCCAAAAGGCAACGTAAATAGGTTTGCATCCGTATTTATTTAACCTAAAACAAGCGCGCCGGAGTTCAGGACACGCAAAAATAAAAGCTCAGGGCCTCGAAAATATAGTTGCCGTGAAGTCTTTTAAAAACAATTGTTTCAGCTACGTATGCTGCATGTATTACTGATTAAGCGCTCAATTTGTGCGTTTTTTTTTTATTTTATCTTTTTTATAAAAGTGAGTTATTGTAACAAAATTGTCACGTTCGCGCAAATAAAAGACAAGTTTTGTTTCACGCGCTTTAGATTTTTTTTTTAATTGCTGAACTTCAGCCTACACTATAATTATATACATGCGGTTTTAGTTGATCGGCACTAAAAGATAAAAGCGCCAAGCTCTAAAAAAGTGCCGGGTCTCGACTTAGCGCCGGGTTTTGCACGGTTTAACCTTTAGCTTGAAAACGTCGTTGAACCCGAAACGCCACATTTTGGCTACATGTGGTTTGTTTTTTTGCGAACATCTTCAACTTTTAAAATAGGCTGCTCTTGGACGCAGTGAGGACTCCACAAATTCATCAAATGCACAATAAATTTTAATTTTCGAAAGTTGTGTTACTTTCTTGCTCACCTACAGGATAAAAACAATGACATTTACTAAAAACCACAAACACTCGCACCTGACAGCCTAAAAAAACCAACAATACTGACAAAAAGCTGGAGAAAATGGATTAAAACACACACGATTTTACAAATACGGCCTGACATGCCGCCATCTTGGAGATCATTGCGCACACACCACTGACCTTTATTTTTCCACCATGGGTAGTTTACTATAAACTTCATGCTGTAGCATGCATTGTTTGCATTTTTTATATTCTTACTCCAAAAGCCGCACTTAAGCTACAAGTGCAGCTAGTGAAAACAAACTACAACTAGAAAATATATACGCAATGAAAGACTGCTAGTAAAAACAATAAACATTGGTACTTTTGCAGTTCAATCGCTCGACGAACCTCTCTAAAAAAAATGAGGTGACTTTGAGTAAAATACTGGTTTGGTGGGAATGTTTGGCTCTTATTGCCCAACGTTGTCTTACAATTAGGCTTATTTTCTACACATAAACAACACTTAAGTTCTGAAGTTGCGTCATTTGCGTTGGAGTTACGACTCACAGCGACCCAATTCCACACGCTAAAATAGTCACCTGAATGGAGAAAAAGTTGTGGGGTAAGAACAAAAATAGCATTGACGGTGACACGAAGCGTTAAAGATCTGTTTTGTTTCGATGTGTTGATGGGTCGTCGTCCGGGCGACTTTGAGTTACAATTGAGTCATGGCAACTTCTCAAGATGCATCTATAGTAATCGCTTTCGAATACGCTTAATTAAATGCGTTTGCGTTTTAGATTTAAATATTAAATTACCCGATCTATAAATAAATAAATAAATAAGTGCCTTGCATGTTTGCAACTGGCGTGAAAAAGACCACGTGGGCTGCTAACAACTACAAAACATTAAAAGCGACGAGAATTAAAGGCACCTTTTCACCTTTCCAACTATACCATGCAGCACCGTACAATCTTTGAGAAATATAAAGAAAATGGCGATAAATAAAAAAAATGGAACAACACTATTCGCAGCAGTGCCGCGATTTTCATAACTAAAACGAGATCACGTGACCCACATCATGCAGCCTATTGGATGACGAAGAATCTGGAACGTGGATGCTGTGATTATACCACGCGCCATGGCTGTTTTCTGTGACGTGCATATCGCGTGATTGAGCTAGTCCAATCAGACGGCCAAACAGCCGTTGTTCTCGTTCGTCATTGGCTAACGCATGGTGACGTCACCGCAAACAGCCATTGCGCATGGTTTAGAACACTATCGAAATGGGGAACAGGTGCCAAACGGAACGGTGCCGAAAGGACCTGTATTGCTGGGAAGGGGAGGAGCTACTACGCAAGGGGTTGAGTTAAAAAAAAAAACATTAAAATCTTTGCAAAAATTTTGAAAAGGTTACAGTTCCGCAGGGAACGCTTAAAGCTTTCAAGGCTTTGAGCATACACAACCTGATCCGGGAGGCTGTTCCAGGAATTTATGACCGGGTTTGCAAAGAAAAACTTGCGACTGTTTCTGTTTGCCCCATTTTTTTCAAGTTTCAAAGAGTGGGAAATTTTTTCCCTCCTGTTCTGGGAACTAAACGGTGATCTCTGAACTAAAAGTTTAATGAGTATCATTTGAGCTACTGAGACGTTTAGCTAACAAATAATTAGTATAGCAAGAGTTGTTTTCATAGAATAAAGAAGCCAGCAGGTGCACGTGTGTAAACAGTAGAAATGTGACGTTTCGGGATGTTGACATCTCGTTCTCAAGCAAGAAATACTTTTAGCAAACTGAAAGTCAACTTGGCAAATACATGTTCAGTGTTGCGTTGCCTTTTGGACTTAAATGTCAGACTGCTTGATCGGGAATTGAATCCACGACCGTTAAGACCAAAGGCGGAGTCCTACCGCTCAGCCATACTAAGAGACGACCAAATTACTCACTTTCCGAGCCCATTTGCTTTCCGTCCTTTTTTCCCATCTCATACAAAAAACAAAGGAGGAAGGAAACAAGCAATGAATCCCGTCAGCACATAAACTGACATGGGTTCCCACACTTCACCCAACGCAACGCATGCAGGGAAGAAGTGATGCAAAAATTTAGTGATTGGCTATTTAAGGCTGCTGGCCCTGGTGTAGGAAAACTGGAAATGCCCAAATTTATGCAAATTAGAGGGGGGGGGGGGGTTATTGTTAGGTAGTAAATGTAATGGGGGGATATAGTGAAAGATTGCATAAGTTCCTAAATTGGGATTGGAAATGTTTTTCTTGAAAAATAGTGTTTATATATTTGAACTCCATGCTGGCTTTTTCATTCTGCATTAAATTTGGTGCTTTTCTCTTATTGGTGGTTCGCTCACGTTTGATGCTTTTGTCACTTTGGTGCTTCGCTCGCTCAATTTGGTGCTTCTCCTCACATTTAGTGCTTTTCCCAATCTGGTGCTTCTGTTATAGTTATTTTCACGTTTGGCCACAAATGGTGTTATCAGATAGTTTTTTCGCATTGGTCCCTCCATTTTGTTTTTAAAGCAACGTGGTATTCCCTAATGCTCCGGCGCGGCAGCAAGTAAATAAATAAATGAAACAATACCACTCAATCATATGTTGCATTCCCAAGGGGATAAAAACACATCGCATAAGTGCTCGGTGTTTTTTTTTCAGTTCGGAATGCAATTCATGACTATTGAAAAATTATCAATATTGGTATTTCACTGCACTGTATGTAGCATGACGTGATGCTAATTATGACGACATTGCATTACTGTTATTAAATTAGTTGTGGATATTGCGTTCACTTCCAACAATTCAGGGGTTTTACAACTGAGATTTTGGTTACTAGGCTGACTTTCCATTCTCGTGTAAGACACAATTTAACGAGAAAAAAAAACTATTTTTTTCTGCCGAAAATGGGATCTTTGAAATAATGACAGTAGTACGAATCGCTGGGAAAAGGAGTAATAAATCCTGAACGACTTCAGTTATCAGCATTAACGCAAGACCTTTAGTAATCGGTTACTCACGACATTGAAGTCTTTTCAGTAAGACACACTCTCCATAGAACAGTGACACGACGTAGTATTATTGTACATAACTCTATGCTGGAGCCTTAATGGGTTAGCTGCAAGGGGCACTGCAGAGAGAAACAGAAGGGCGTCGTACTGAAGCCGATGCTGTGAAGAGTGATTTCTTAGACCTAAAACGCGCGATTTTTGTTGTTGGAGAAAACAACGTTGTTTTAAGCCTAAGAAATCAGCTCTTCCGTTGTTTTTCCCTCCATTTTTATGTAGTGCACCTTGTAGTTATGCCCTCCAAAACCCATACTGGTGCCAATATGGCGGCAAATGTCACTGCTCTATAAAGGGATTGCAAGCAATGCACAATGCACAGCAATAAACACGATAAAACTAACTAAATTTGTGATGGTGCCAGAAAAAAAGATGCCGAGACGTAGGAAACACTGGTGGGTCGGTCTGACCAACACAAACAAGAAAGTAGTATAGAGCCGCGTCAACTGACGTCATTTTGGCCAAGAGATACCATTTGGAGGGCATAGCTACAAGGTGCGCTAGGTAAAATGTAAGGGAAAAACGGTAATTCTAGTCAAGACAGTGCTTTGAGAGCGGATTTCTTAGGCTTAAAAAAACGTTGCTTTCTCCAACAACAAAAATCGCGCGTTATAGGCTTAAGAAATCCAGTCTAATAGCATTGGCTTCAGTAAGACAACCTTCTTTTCTCCCTCCAGTGCTCCTTTCAGCTAACCCAGTTACTGGCTCCACCATAGAGTTATACACAATAATACTACGTTGTGTCACTGCCCTATAGCAACTGATTTGTTTATATGCAGAATGCGCTCCTTTCACGAGCTATTTACCCCTTTGATCGATTTTGGTACAAACTGTGAGTACTGCTGGTGAAGTCTTTGGTGCCGATGGCCTAGTTGTTTGGTCTCTGACAATTTCAGCTCTACCTAATGCGTGGTGCGATTCGGTATCGTTAAAAAAAAAAGGTATTTTAAAATAGGAATATGGGAATTTGAAGCCTAAGGTGTACACGTAACCTGTCCGACCATTCATTCTGCAAGTTCCTAAAGGCCAGTGACACGACGTAGTATTATTGTGTATAACTCTATGGTGGAGCCAGTTACTGGGTTAGCTGCAAGGTGCACTGGTGGGAAAAACTGAAGACAATGCTATTAGACTGAATTTCTTAAGCCTATAACGCATGATTTTTGTTGTTGGAGAAAACAACTTTCTTTTAAGCCAAAGAAACCCGCTCTCAAAGCAGTGTCTTGAATAGAAGTGGCGTTTTTTCCCTTACATTTTAATCTAGTGCACCTTGTAGCTATGCCCACCAAATTGTATCGCGTAGCCAAAATGACGTCACATGACGCTGCTCTATAGGTATTAAAGCCTGGATGGGGTAGCAGAATGTGGCATCATGGATTCATGGGGCTTTTAATTAATTAAAAAAATATTACAATTCATTGCTTTGTACCTTCGTAAGAAAGGTCTCTAGCACGGACTTTTTTAACAGTACAAATTTGAAATTTATTCGTTTTAAGGTGTTTTAGGGTGTTTAGTGCATGAGTTGGACTCGACTTTTTATGCAACAACAACCAAAAAATACTTCTTAAGAAAAGGTAAATTGGAAATAAGCCATCAGCGACTTGCGTCCATTTACTGCTTCTCAATTCTTTTCTGAAAGCAAGAAACCTAGAAATTCGAGAAAGATGTTAGATTAAATCGAAGATTTCTGGATGTTGTTTAGGATGTTTTCTAATCCATTATCGAGTTTCTCGAGTGCCCGAAAATAAAATGATTGAACCTGTATTGAAATATTCTTTACTGGTTCAAGGTTTCTATCTACTCATTCATAACTTGATTAGTAGTAAAAAAAAAACCCGCTTAACCGTACATAATACTAATGTTAGCCTTAAAAATACTTAATGCTCTAAAGGAATAGATACGAATAGACACATGAAAAATTCATGTAATCCATCAGCATCGCACTATAGTGTCCACGGCCTATCTTGAGTTCTCCGCTGAACGAACACAGATAATAGATTGTACGTTTTCAGTAGCAGAGTGCCTTGTTGATATCCAAGATGGTTACAAAAACAATGGCGGCCATCGATTAAAGCCACCCTCTCCAGGAAAACGTAGCCGCACACAGGACTCAAGATACGCCGCGCAGGCAATAATATATATAAAAAAATCTCCAGTATTAAAAAAAAAACAAGCTAGAACTTCTTTTACACGTATTAGGGCGACGCTGATGGCTTACATGTCTCTTTCTTGCATCTGTTCCTTTAGAGCTTTAAGTTTTTTTTTACGGCTTACATCCGTATTTTATATGCCTAAGCGGTCTTTACTACTAACACCTGTTACTTTTTCTTGTTCCAAAAAGAATAATATCAAAAAGAATATTTTAATAACTTTAAAATAACTGTTATAAGAGTCTAGACCGTTTGATGTTTAGTTTTGAAAATTGAAAAATCGGTTCACTGGTTTGGTGTCTAGTGAGAGAAGAGCCCCACCCGTAATTACGCTTGCACTTTTTCACGGAAAGGGTTGTTCAACCCTGGAACTCGCTTCCTCAATCTGTTGTTTGTGCTCCTTCGCTCAACGTTTTCAAGTCACTCTATGACGCACTTGTTGTTTAACTATTTTGGGGTTTTGGGTGGGTGGGCGCTTCGTGCACCATCAATCTTTATTTCTATTTCTATTTCAATTACAACATCAACAATAACAACAAAAATATTCTAGTTACGTTAAAAAAAGCGTTCGAAAGGCCCTGATCCTTGTTAATACCTACATACCTACATGTATTAGTGCGACGCTGATGGCTTACATGTCTTTTTATTGTATCAGTTCCATCAGATCAGCACGTTTTTTAAAGGCTTTCATCTGTAATTTGATAACGTTTAGGCGATTTTAAAATACCAATATATTATGTAAATACTAAGGCTGTACCGAGCACATTTTTTCCTGCCGAGCCGATACCGAGCCGAGCACTCAAAAAATGCCTGGTACACCGATCATAAGCGAGCCGATCGGTGATGCCGAGCAGAACCGAGCACATTTATTAATCACAGGGTGCTGCCGGTAGTACCAGCTATTTTCCACATTTTCTCACATTCCAACTTTTCGTTTTTTTTTTCACATACCCGGTTTTCATTTTTTTCACATACCTGCTTTTCATTTTTCTCACATACCAACTTTTCATTATTGTATCACTATTTCTTCGTTTTCAAATACACACCAGTTTCACAATTCTTTAATACATTTTTTTTCTTTTCCAGTAAACATTGTAATTTCACTGTAATTTCACTCAAGAGAGCGAAAGTGATTTCAAAGCAATTCCGGTAATAAACCAATTAATTTTTTTTTCATGTTCTAACAATTTCGGGCCCCCTACTTCGATAGTACGTTTTGCCTTATTTTTCACACAACACTCTATTTTTTACATTTCCCCTTTATTTTACCACTGGCAGATTTTCACATTTTTCACACCGGCAGCATCAATGTAATCAGCACTCGCAAAATGCCAAGCAGGCTTCTAGATAGAACAATTCTTTTCATTAAAACAGCCTGGCGTAGCAGCAACCGTAGGCTACTATTAGTTTCGCACACTGTAATTGGCCAATTAAGCCTGAATTAACAACGATTATCGTGACAAAACAAGTAATTTTATTATGAGGTAAGTTACGTTTAGGCTAATAAAAGTTTTACCAATTGACCATTCAAAACAATTAAATTAGTGCTGTAGCTTTTTGACGCGCACTCAGCGTTAGCCATGGCGCCAGAAGGAGAGAGGGTCAATTTTGCTAGGTAAATCCTATTGGAAATCCTAGGTTCTTTTACATGCCGCAATCGACATGAGCACGAGACATCACAGGGCCCTTCTCTGCCCGAAAATGCCAGGGGTGGCTGAGGCCGGATTCGAACCCAGGACCTCTGGCACTGGAGACGGTCATGCTAACCATCAGGCCACCTTGCCCCCAAATTAAATTAGTGCTGTTGACACAAAAAAATCTGAGATTTTTCTTGATGAAGGTGAGTTTCTTAAGTTTTTTTCAGGTTTCAGAGATGAGCGTAATGGTGTACTAATACTTCCAGTGGTGCTAAACCAGGTAACATGTGCACGTTATGCCTAGAAAAGAGCCTTCCGTTATAAATTGCTGCTGCGGTTACCAAGCGTAATACGAAAGCTAAAGTCAGAAAAAGCACACAAAAAGTAAACTAGTTGATCTGCACGAATTACCTGCAAATTTAGTTAATAGATTGAATTCTGTGATAGTCCTACAACCTTCCTGCAACAGGAACCATGCATAGATCGTAATCATCGACTGGAATCCGCCAAATGAAGCTCACTTTCACGGTCCAGTGTTCACAGGATCGCGCGCCATGACCAGACGCGAGCCTCACGCTGCTCGGTTCGGTTAAATGGACATAATTGCTCGGTATACCATTGCCGATCATGCTCTGCTCGCCGAGAATCGGCTGGGTAGCTCCGTATCGGTACAGCCTTAGTATATACATGTAATGAATATTTTCATGATTTTTTTTTCTGTTTTCTGTTATCGAATTAAACGTAGCTGCAAAGCGTTATGGTTTTTTTTTTGGTTTGGTTTTATGACTGGGAGAGGATAAAAGTAGGTTAAGGGGTGTATGTAGCTGTGAGGAGGAGGAGGGGATGAGACTGGGGAGGAAAGCGAAAGAACGACGTCTAGAAGAAAAGAAGGAAACGAAAAGGCAATCCGCCAAGTGTTGTTCTCGTGTTGCTTACGAGTACATTTTTTTTGACTGAGTAATTGTTATTTGAACTTGGCAAAAAAGCCTAGGTTTGTTTGATTAATTCATTTCTTGAAGCCTTAAGTCAGATGAAGCAGGAGTAGCATAAAGGTAGCAGGTTGGGCTTTGCAGAGTGTCCATGATGAAATTACCGCATGTTTCTTCTCTCGTCGTGGGTCGAGGCCCCAAGCTATCAACTGGAGCGGAAAAAAAATTCATCAGAAGAGAAAAGCGGTAGGCAGGTCGTGCCCTGGTAAATTTTTTGCCAAGGCAACTAACCTGACCCAAACTAACAAAAACAGTAAAAACAAAACAAAAAAGACAACACAATTTATTTTTTCCTTGGACATTTTAGCCAGGCTTTTTTTTTTAAGCTTGCGTATTTTAGGGTGGAAAAAAATCAGATTAGAACAATGAAAATAGGCCTATCCGAAGCGCAATTTAATTATCTTTCATTTGGCACTATTCTCATTTTTCTACGGGCCTTACTTCTGGAGGAATAGAAGGGCACACAGATAAACAAACCCATAAATAAACAAACCGAACATTTTAATAGTGTAGATTCATTATATTTCTACTTTTTTTTCCTTCCGACGTACGGTTCTCTCTCTTTTTTTTTTTACTTGTTGCCTATATTGTAGCCAACAACGTTTTTCGCTATACAAAAACAATTGTGGTAACTCTTGGTTAAAAATAAGTTTAAACCGTTTTTATGAACTTAAAATGACAAACTTACAACAACAGGAAAATCAAAGCAAAAACAACAGTTATCTTTATATCTTCCTTAAACATTTTTTCCAAGTGTTTTTTTCCCGCAAATGAACAGTGCTCGCTAAACATTTGCCGAAATTTCACTTCGGTCTGCTTTAATTTCCGTTTCCGTAGTTGGGTTCCAAGCTTGGCCGTCAGAGGGCAGTCGAAAAATGAGCCGGCCACGTTTCGGTATTTATTACGTGGGAACGTGGGAACGTGGCCGTGGTGCAGAGCGGCTTGGAGCCGCATGGTACGTCACGGCCACACGAATTATTACGTGTAAAATCGATATAAAACTATGGGTAGCCGGTAACAGACACTGCGTGTGCATACCGTTATTTAAACCCCCAAAAAATAACATAAATAAGTCTAAACTAATTACCCTTCCTCCCGCCATACAACAAAACGTACTTTTTTGGGGTGGAGGGTGGAGGGGGGGGGGGACCCCCCACTGCAGTTTATTGAACATTAGAGCCTTAGCTTGCAAATTTTCAACAACAATATGTGCTATCACACATGCCGTACAAAATCAAGCTCCATAGATCACAGTTGTGTTCTTGTTTGGATCTTTCTTAGGGAAAAGGTATTGTTGTTTTAGCATTGTTAAAGCATTGTTTGCTGAGCGCTGGCGAAAAGGTGGCAACTACGGTTTTATGGGTTAAGATATTGTACGCCGACTAGCCCTTACTTTCCCAATAATTAAACAACAATGCATGCTTGCGCAGTGCATCGACACAAGCTATTTTAGATTTTATTTGATTTTATTCATGAGCTTAACATGGCCCGAAGCCGATCGCTCTAGTTAACTAAGCTTAACCTATGCCTATAAACCCATACAAGCTCTACAGAGGAAACATCGTACTTAGAGGATACAAGAGGAAAGCAGAGGAAAGCGGGGGAAGCTGGGAAGCCGTTTTAGATGCAGTCGATGAAACATCACAGTGCGCTTATGTAGTGTTGCTCACTGTTACAAATATAGAGACTCTTAACTCTGCCCAAACATCCCCAACACCACATCCAGACCTAAAAATCAGGAAAGGGACTGTATCAGGGCTCGCTGCAGTTGCAGGCGAAGTTTCATACGGCAACTCGTTTCCGTTTCACCTGCAGACATTGGTAAAAGTCCCATAGAGATCAACAAGGAGTAAGAAATACTAGCTAACAGACATTCACGGAATCACCGGTTTAGAGACTCTCAATATTACACCATTCCCAACTCTTGAAACAAGCATTTATTTTTATCAGGGAACAGTCGGTACTCCAAACTGCTACTATTCTAAAGTTTTCATCGCATTATTAATTATGCCCAAATGCCGGAAACCACGCGTTGGGTCTCGCGGCTAAATCGCTTCCATTCGTATGTAATGATGTTATGCGAACATACGAACTTGTTGGCGACCACGTTTGTCTAGGAATGATCCATCCACTTCACAATAAATCATCGTTAAAGTAGCGGTTACAGCGTATAGATGGTAATGGATCATCAAGTTGAGGTTTGTTTTGCCTGGGTATCGCATCAAGAGCCGGATTACGGGCAGAATTATGAATTATGAAAGAATTACAAATTGTAGTAGGGCTAATGATGTTTATTGCTCAGGATTTAGATGTTAAAGATACTTACCTGCCACTGCCTAACCTGCGATAAATAACTCTAATGGGATGAGTATGAATATAAATGAGATTTTGGTGGAATACTAATTTAAATGAGGGCTTGTGGAGGAAAAGGGAGAATAATGTATTAATAATAATTAGCGGAAAACTACTTACTAGTTGGATAGCGTGGAACAGAATGGCAGCTTTGGAATTGGCTTGTCTGGCATTGTTAACAGGGCGCTATGCAGATTATTGTTCTAAGCATGGTTGCATACAATGAATTTTACAATACAATTGATATTGAACAATACAATAAACATTCTTTTGGTTTTTGTAGACAAACTGAGAAACGATCCGGATGGCAAGGCTCTTTGGGAATCAATGCATAGTACGCTAAGTTTCATACAGTAACTCGTTTCCGTTTGTCATTGGTAAAGTCCCATAGAGATCAACAAGAGTTAACAATGATCGTCCAGAGTTAACTGACGACAGACTTAGCATAACTTAGATCTATCCCTACGCGGGGCTTTCTTTTGCCCGGGGATTTGTTTCCCAGCATTTGCTTGTTGTTTCCCCAAGTTTCATTAAGATGCGCTCATTTAGATTCATGGTTTTATTTCGCCCGTGGTGTTGTTTACCGTTGGTTTTGTTTCCTTCTGCCGCACTCATCAAGCCTCCCGAAAGGTGAATCAATTGCATCTTCGTCCAGCCATGCCTGCCCCATCCCCGACCATGAAGCAGTGCCTCTTAGTAATTAAACTGTTTCATCCCACAAAAAACTGTGAATTCAGTGCTTTTTTCACAGGCAAAGAGCGCGTTTATGCACCCACCTCGCATTCTCGCAGCTAGAATTTATTCGCGATGGCAAAGGAGTGGTTGCCATGGTAACATTGCTAACTGGATTAGCTAAATCCGACATTGTTTGAGAAAATGCTTGCAGTCGTATAGTCCGTTACAATAAGATAAAGAATTCCTCCAGACGAAACAATTTTCACAGTCGCTTCTGAACTCGCATTATTGACTGTTTTCGTTGTGAGCCGGCAGAACTAAAACCGCCGCCATGTTGGAATTTCACATGATCGCTAGCTTTTAGCTGCGAGAATGCTACGGCGAGTCGTTGCGTAAACGCGTCCTAACACAGGACGTCGTAACACTTGAGCCAATGGCCGGTTTAGTATTGTGTGGCCTGATCGAAATTGCAAGGAAGATTTTACATTTTTTTCCTTCTTTGAGCAAAATTTAAATTAGCAAACAAAAACGAACTCTTTCGATGTCTGAGGTAAGGTTTAACTGATCGAAGTCACTCATACACCGCAGTGTATAGTCCACGTGAAACCTTACTGATGCTTTCTCATTTTTTTTACAGTTTTTACTTTAGAACACGATACGTCAGATTGGGGGGGGGGGGGGAGAGATGAGGCTTAATGGCGCGTCGATAGCTTGGTGCATTCTACAATTGGCTAAACGACATCGCTGAAAACTCGTAAAAAAAACACAGTCTCATAGTGAGCTTAACGCGATGTGTGCGATGTGTGATTTGATTACTTAATCTTTGACTTAATCAAAGATTAAGTAATCAAAGATTAAGTAATCAAAGATTAAGTAATCAAAGATTAAGTAATCAAAGATTAAGATTAAGATTACTTAATCTTTGTTCTACAGATTCATGGTTCGTGCGACTCTTTGAAAACCTGGAAATGTCGTTGAAAATAAAAATGAAATTCAAGTCCTGAATCTTAAAAGTAGTGTCTGTATCATCAGTAGGATGAAGGAAAAGGACACGACTTGACTTGACTGCTGAAAAATTTAGCCCCGACAGTAGGCGTGTCTGTAGCCTATATATTACTCTATTATATTACAATAATTTTGAAAATTTGGCTATGGTTTTAATTTTATTACGTGTCTAATGGTTGAATACAGCAGTGAAGTTTCACGTGGACTAAACAGTACAGGAACACTGCGGTACATGAAACATTACAGGAAAGTTTATTTGTGTTTCTTTGCTGTTTTGACTTCGGATCTGTTAAACCTTACCTTAAACATCAAACGAGTTCGTTTTTGTTTTCTAATTCGTGATACTTTGACACACCAAGTAGGTTTTCTGTACTCGTTGCAAACGGATTGAATTTCGCTCGCTTCACTCGCTCATTCAGTGCAAGTCTTTCTTTTGGAAGTTTGTTCGTCCGCAGCTCTCTTTCAGCGGCTTTTGTCCTTTATTTTTACTAGAGGACGGCAATCCAAATGGGCAACGGACATTTTATCCTTAACACGGGAGAGTGACATGACACCATTATATAAACCAATTCGTAACAAGGATAACGCTTCCTATTTACGTTTCCTAACAGTGTGGGTGAATTGTTGGCTCATCACCATTGTTAGCATTTGTTTAATCTACAGCATACGCCTTGCATCTGGTGTTTGCTGATCGGCATTGTTGCATAAAAACAATGTTTAAAACAATGTAAAACAATAAAACGGATCGTTCAGGGCTCCGTAATTCCCGAACGGGACAACCAAATGAAATTTCTATTTCTTTAAAGGGTTCATCTCTGGAAGTAGATCTTTCAAATGGGCTAATAACCAGCTTTCTTGTAAAATTGTTTAGTCTGTAGAGACCATTGTTTAAACGACACGTGTCCAAATATGTCCACCATCACGTAAGACAACAAGAATTTCATAAAGAAATACATAAACTGCTTATGCAAAAAATCAGATTATTTTTTTCATAGACCAAAGACAAAGCTCTCTGTTGGGCTAAAGTTTACATTAGGCACATACTCGATATCCTTACGATATTGATTCCAAATGGCTGCAGCACTTTCCTAAATACAGAGACAGTTGGTTTTAGAGCGCAGAAATGTGTTAAAACGACTTAAAACAGTAGATTTGTAACGCCACAATCCGTCCATCCATACGTTGTTGGCGTTCGCTCGCAGGGCCGGCAGGGCACCTTATATTTTTTTTCGTAAACACTTCCGATAGGCGGGTTGTTATTGTCAGTTTCGTGTGGTGGTTGTGTGGTTTTGTTGTTATTGTCAGTTAGGTTAGGTTAGGTAAGTTTGAGGTTTGGCATTACATACTGAGGTAAGTTAGCTGGTTGGGGTTTGGCATTTCATGGAGCAGTTAATTGTTTAGGTTAGGTTAATGATGATTTAACGAGGTTCCGCAATTTGGGATCAATTTGTAGTGCCTTGCGTGAAAATAAAAGATAGGTTTTTTTTTCTCTTTTTTCGAATTTCGGGCCATGTGCGTATAGGGAACATGGGAAGAAAACGGGCTCTCGTCCGATTTTTTTTTTAATGGACAAAAAATTACTTGGCGAGTAATGTTTTCCTCTTCCATTTTTGGGGCAAACGCACCGTTTGGCCGTGGTGAAGGTCCAAAGTTAGCACCGCGCCGCGCCGGAAAGCATGAAACTGGGTGAAAGTCCGGCAAGTGAAACGCTAAACCCCAACCAGTTCATAACCTCAAGTGAAATGACCTAACCGACAATAACAACAAAACCACACGAAACTGACGATAACAACCGCACCTATTTCCTATCGTCCATCAGCTCAAAGAGTGCGGCTTTCATTAATTTCTGACGGCCAAACGAAGCCTTTGCCCGAAAAATTGTATAGGAAAATATTGTTCAGTTGATCATTTTACGTCATTCTAGCCCAACGAGAGATCAATGGCTGAGGAGCCCTTATTCTTTCCATAAGCCGCGTAAAGTAAACTTGTTCCCTCCATTTCTTATTTTACTATCGAAAGTGATCGTGGAAATAATTTTAATTCTGCCTTTATTCCGTTAGCTACGCACCTATGCACTATCCCGTTGCCTCACACGTTTGTCGAATTGATCTACAACAAACTGTTACACTAAACAATCGATTATACAATAATTACCTGATTAGCAGGAGTCACATAATTACGCGAATTACCAATACGCATAGAATCCTAGGACAGCCTTCCCGGCGAACCGTAAATTAGCCGCCATTTTTTTTCAGTGGTTCGTCAATACCCCAACAACAGATAGAATTTCGTTTTCCGTGCCTGTTGACTGTTGTCAAAAGCTGAAATTAGCTGGGCCAGTTCCGGTTCAACTTTTTTTCATACAGAAACATAATTAGCAAAATTTTTAGTCAAGGACCTACAACCCTTCATATGCAAACGATTTAACCATAAACATTTCAATAACAACGTCTACAATTTGCTGGCACGTCTTCTAATCGAAATCATAAAAAATCGACTAATATTTCAGTCACTTCTGGCCAGACGCTAAAGGTGATAGGCATGACCCGTTCAAATAAACGACTGGAGTGGGACGTGACGTCATTTAACAATAGCTCACGACGCAAGCCCTCTTTTTCTCCCCGACTGTATTTCAATAACTGCTTTATGCAGTATATGCATAAGCAGTTAAAAATGAAATTCACAATTCCAGCTGAAGTCCAGATCGTCAATGTGACAAATTTAGAAATTAATAAAAGTAGCTACAGGTGTTGGCCAACTCCTACAAAGCTCATATAGGCCTACCGAATTTCACTGTAAATGTTAATATTGAAGAAAATAAATTTGAAGAACTTAAAAGAATATATTTTGTTTGTTTACATGTTATGTAGTACGTCACGTCAAGTATAGTTACAGTTTGTTTTGCTAGGTCGTCATTTAAAAGTCGGGAAGATTTAGTACCAAAAAATAAAACTTTAGAAACGAAAACTTCATGACGATTTGCAACCCGCCCCAACTTTTACCGTTAGTATAAAGCTGCTGGTGTTTTTAAAACTCGTCGACAACAGCATTCCGCTGCTTGGATCGTTTCCAACTTTCCTTCAAGCGTTGGTGAATTCTTATTCAAAGTAAAAAGGAAAATCGTTGTAGCGAGTTGACGGTAACATTATATCCAAGTCCGTCAAATAAAAATTATTGATTTTCTTCAAAAGCGCTCCTACTTGATTATCAACACTGGATTTCCTTTATTTTCGCCGAAGGGAACAAACAAAACGAAATTCGATTAAAGCTGGAATTTCAATTTGTTTTTGGTCTCGTGTAACGTTATTGATAATTACGAAATAAACGAAGCCGAAGCACGTGGCTTCGAGTCTTTCGTATTGCAACGTGTACCACATCCGTTAATTGTTGTTATTGATAATATTTCGTTGTTTGGGGGGGGATACGGGAATTTAAGCGTAGGTGGCTCTTATTACTTTCTAAATTAAATTTCTGAGTCCTTAAAACGGAACCCATTTCTTTCTCCATCAGTGTTTCTTACCGTGATACTGGAAAAACAAAACGTGTTTATCATAAAATCGTCACGATTATTACTGATAATTACGTCAAATCAGGAATTCATCATGCAACAATCTTTGCCTGGCTGAAGTAATTTTCTCGGTTGCAATTTTGTTATTGACATCATAGCTTTGCTGTGCCACATTATGGGAAATTTTGGAACTACGTCTGCAGCTCTCATCCCAGTCGTCCTTGTTTTTCGTTCCATGGTGGAATTCCAATGAGATAAATTGCAGGGGAGGGGGAAGGGAGGCACTGGGCAAAGACGCCAAATGCCCCCCCCCCCGCAAAAAAAAAAACGAGCCAATCGAGTATAAAAACCCTTGTAACATATCTATTTTTTCGCTATTTTCACATTCGCTTTTTTATGGGGCTATACGTTACGCAAAACACAAAAAATCGCACCATAAAAATTAAGTGGCTGTACATTTTCTAGCAGGGGGTGGGGCGTAAAGGCGGCCGTGAATGGAGACGGAAAATCGTGGAATGAGCTTGCGAGTTCTTGAGCTCGTTCATCATTACAGCCGGCGAAAAAGATTTGTGTGTGCTAATTATGACGAATCCGTTTCCAAGAATATACGATGGCAAATATACACGAACTTTCGTCTAATATCTTATCTCGGATATCGAACGTGTTTTACTACAACCGGAAGCAAAGCAATACCGAACGAACGTGAGACCAGTATCTCGCCACAATTTATAAACCCAGTGTATAGATAGCACTTGGGCCGGCTTTAAACCGATCGTATGAGCTTCATGAACCTGCGTAAGTTCAACTTATTGTTGAATGCCAGTTTATTAAATAAATATATGTTTAACGAGTAACTAAAGACTTGAACATCTTATTTTTTCGGTTAAGCTGGGGGTTTATATGTGGTCATGAGACTCTGTTTCTATGAAACAATACCTGGTTCTACTGAATGAGTTACGAATATCCTTCTCCTCACAAACTAGGTATTCTTTAAGTGCCTCTGGCGTTTACAACAGTCTTGGTTTGTTAAAAGTTGTATAATGAGATCGCACTTTGTCGCTTCCATGAAAAAGTGGATCTCTGAAATACCGACCTGTGAACATTCCTGTTCAATGTAGATGACGGAAAGCATTACTAGTCTACGAGCATGAAAACTATTCTATCAGTGGATGGAGATGAAATACACTGTGAAAAAGTTATCGCAATTGCCCCACTTTAAGATTCAAAGGAACAAATTCGAACACTTATCTCAACAGCCTGCAGCGTTTGTTATCTAACCGCATCACTGCGTATTCTCATTAGGATTCAAAGAAAGGGTGCCGATCGACGATGCGACTGTCTTCTCATTCTCCGGTTATCAACTACGATTGCCCGACGGGTCGAGTATACTAAACGAAGATCCAAAGTAAGGGGATATAATGAGTGGAGGGTGGGCCATTAATTGAACAAGATACCTTGTCAAATGAAAGCTCCCCAATACTAACTTAAATCGACTTACAAGCCGATTTTTAGTTTTAGACACTAAATCGACTAAGAGTTACTAAATCGAAATGTAAGATGAATCATGAAAGTGAAAGGCAGGATAGTTGGGGGAAATAAACTGTAGTTAGTTAAGCCGAAATGAATCACTCACCCTCATCCAAGGATAATCGAGAAGTGATGGAGAATAGAACGATGATAATTCTACATTAATTTGGGTGTTAAATAGTGATAGTAATATAAAGTATGACATTGTTGCACATCAGAACTTTTACAATGAGCAATTGTCACATTCCGTCAATGACCTCAGAGAGAGGCATGTAGAAGGGAGTCATCTTGCAACCAAGGGTCACTGAGATATATCTGGGCTACGGCACTTTGGCAGAAGCACTGCGGATGCGGGATGAATCTCTACAAAACTTCAGAATGAAAATAGGCCTTACAGTTGTATAAACTGCACACCACGTCTAAAACGGCTATTGCGACCTTCGACTGGCATCCCACCTCAACATTACTGTATGACGGGAAGCACGAATGTCATTCATGGGTTACGAACACCCTTTTTTGTCGTGACGTACTGCACTTCCTTAGTTCTGGTCTCAATTTAGTTCCAGTTTTAGCATTGGTTAGGAAACTTTGTTACCTACAAATTTCTAGTTTATATCCACGGTGTGTGATGCATATTTAATTAGTCAACAACAAAATGATCCTGCTCGCATTTGGGAAGGTCACTCCTTTTCTTGTTTCTTCTCTCCCCCGCATCTCCCAAGTTTCCTGATTGCCTGTCAAGCCGGATCACAACTCAACTTAACAACTTGTATATTGTGTTCCCACAGAGAACAGGCACTGCTCTGCTATTCTTAAAATTCAAGGCTTCTCTTGCAGTTTTTCATGATTGAATCTACCCACGCGATTACAAACAAATTTCCGGCATAGTTTAATGTGCTTTTCATGACTGCCGTTTGCATTTTTATGGGGGCAATTTTCAATCTTTGTTATTTTCTCCAGTCAGTCTGTGCTGTAGAAACTATAGCACACTTTCATTTCCTGCCCACACCAAAACATTTCGGAAGCCCCTAAATCACATTCACTGAAAGGAGACATTTTCTTTACTGACAAAATGATAAAGGTTATAAAAATAGTTGTGATAGTTATTTTGGTTAGAAGTGGAAGGCATATTCATGATTTAGTGGTGGTTTAGTGCTCAGAGCCGTAGCTATTCTGCTAAACGTCCCTGAAAAGATGCATTCTTGGTGTTTGTTGTATTCTCAGAGCCTTTGCTCTTCTGCTTAGCTTCCCTAACAAGATGCATGAACATGATGCCTGGTGGTTGTAGTGCTCAAAGCCGTAGTTCTTCTCCTTAACGTCCCTGACAAGATGAATCGTCTTGATGCTTGGTGGGTGCAGTGCTCAAAGCCGTAGATCTTCTC
>JAHWFP010080123.1:33660-48519 GCA_023313725.1 Lithobius niger
ATTTTATTCATGTATTTTCTGAATGTGTTTGGTTGTTGACTTAAAAGTTCAGGTTTTGTTCTTCGTTTTTCCTTGATAAGGAGAAAATGTACGTCTCGAAACGTCAACAATTTTGTTGACATATTTGTTTACCTCTAAGAATTTCTCTTTTCAACATCTAAACTCCACGACACCCCATCTGACTTACAGAAAGTGTCTGGTGTGCCGTGCTGCTTTAGTGTTTATAAATAACTCATACATATACGGAATCCCAATGCCCCGACGTTGAATAGATCGGCACAGTGAGAACCGCACAAGCCGAACTATTTTTTTTACGTTTCTCCCCCTGACAAAAAATAAAGAACATGTTGATATGAAAGGGGGGTCAGCAAAATAGTAATTAAAAAAAAAGAGATGACAAAGCTTGGCCTGATATAACAATAAAATTATCCGATTGTAAATGTCGTAACATGTTAAAAAACAGCAGATATTAAAACAGGGTTAGGGCGCGTTTACGCAACGACTCGCCTTTGCATTTTCGCAGCTAGAACTCAATCGTGATGGCAAAGGTGACATTGCCATGGTAACAACGCTAAATGGATTAGCTAAATCCGACATCGTTTGAGTAAATACTTGCAGTCTTGTAATCCGTGCCAATAATATAAAGAATTCCTCATGACGAAGCAATTTTCCCAAACACTTCTGAACTCACGTTATTTGCTGTTTTCGTTGCGAGGCGGCAGACATAAAACCGCCGCCATGTTGGAATTTGAGGTGATTTCTAGCTTCTAGCTGCGAGAATGCAAAAGCGAGTGGTTGCGTGAACGCTCCCTTAGCCTCGGCGTACATTGGTCATCGCCATCAGACCAACGAAAAAAACCATATACAGAACAGCAATAGCATAAAGAGATCACGTAGCAAATACGGCATTCCAATAAGGGGCATTCTGCATGGCTCTTTAGCTGCATCTTCTGTCTTTTTTGAAGTTACGTAAACAATTTCTTCTTCCAACTTCAGTCCTGGTGTGGATGAAGGAGGAAGCCCTAACTCTCCCAGCCTTCCTCAGCCTTCTTTTACCACTAGCCACAGCGGCTCCAAATCAGTTGGCTATCTTCCCTACCACCCACTGAGTAACTCAAAACATTTATGCTCCATTTTTTGAGGTGATAGGGCCTCAGGGAAACACTATGGTGTATATAGTTGTGAAGGTTGTAAAGGTTTTTTTTTTTTTTTCAAAAGGACGGTAAGCAAGGACTTGTCTTACGCTAGGGAAGATAGGAATTGTGCTGTAGACACCAAAACCAAAACCAAAACCTCGTTTTTCCTGACGTTTACGCTCTGTGGCTCTCTTATTTTATGCATTGTCTGCTTTTCTTCTCCATTGTTTTTCTGCAGCTCTTTAGCCAGATTTGCTGCTGCGTTGTCGACTTGTTCCCTTCTCTGGTATTCGACTAGCCTATTATTTCTAGACTAGTGGAGTCGCGCGCTTCGCTCGCTTATTTCGCGGGGTGTCGCGCCCCCCCCCCCCCCCCGTCTTGCTCCACGCCTCATTTAATTTGCCGTTCGGTCGGTAGATGGCATCGTTTGTTCGCGCTGCTGGCCGTTGCGTTCCGGGCGCAGCTAATATCTCAGCGGGCCTTGGCTGCTACTCTTATAATTTACCGTTCCGTCGGTAGACGGCGGAGATGACATCGTATGTCCTGCTTGCTGCTGCGCTGCAGATGGCTGCGTTGCTAAGCGGTAGCAATCTTCAAGTTTTCATTTAACGTCCAAAGTATTATTCGGTGCGATTAACTTGGCTAATAGCATTAACCTTGGCGGCCTTTCCCTGGTGGAATGATATCACTACCTACAAAGGCCGACCGTTTTGGGAAACTTGGCGGGTTTTTCTACCAGTTTTGGTTTTGGGTGGATATCACAACTTTCATAGGACTGTGAACGTACATAAGGTTACACCGTCTATTTACGATGCTTCAATCCCATTTGTGCACACACTGACTAACAATCGCTGATTTCGTTCACTTCACTCACTCAATCAGCGCATGCTCTTCAGTTTTGTTTATTCCTGCAACCTCTCCTTAAATTTTTCAAGATTTCGTTCACATTTAGTCATGCAGAAACCCCCGAAGGTCGCTGTTACTAAAACAGCAGAACGCGAAGCATTTTTGTTGGGGGCTGGGCTTCTGCAACTTCCTGGCCATTTTCTTGTTGAGAATTGAGAATTTTTTGCTTGCTTTATCGTTCACGTTTTGTTAGCAACATAAACCTGTTGGATGCGTTGAAAATTAAGAATTTTTCTCTTGCTTTGTCGTTCGCATTTTGTCATGTAAATCCCTTTAGTTAACTGCTACTAAAATGTCAGGCCACAAAGCCTTTTTGTTTGTTACTAACATAAAAGCCTTTTTGTTTGTTACTAACATAAAAGCCTTTTTGTTTGTTATACTAAAATAAAAGCCTTTTTGTTTGTTACTAACATAAACCTTATGGATGTTCGTGTTGTTGCGTAATCATCATGTAACGTGTATCCCTTTATTGTTACGCATTCCACGGCACGGCCATCCATTCGTGTAAAAGTTCGGGTGCTTCATTTAGTCATGGATAAACCCCCGTTACTAAAACAGCAGAACGCGAAGCATTTTATTTTCTGGTCGGGGTCGTATTGTTGGGTAACCTTCATGAGATGAGCAGATAATGTATTAGGTCGTAGTGCTCTTATTGAACAATCAATCAATGTAACATGCATTCTTCTTCTTAGTAGAAGATTGCTACTAGCGGTTTTTTTCATTTTTTTTTTCAAAAGTTTTCATTTAACGTCCAAAGTATTATTCGGTGCGATTAACTTGGCTAATAGGATTAACCTTGGCGGCCTTTCCCTGGTGGAATGATATCACTGCCTTCAAAGGCCGACCGTTTTTGGAAACTTGGCGGGTTTTTCTACCAGTTTTGGTTTTGGGTGGATATCACAACTTTCATAGGACTGTGAACGTACATAAGATTACACCGTCTGTTTAGGATGCTTCAATCTCATTTTTGCACAGACTGACTAACAATCGCTGATTTCGTTCGCTTCGCTCACTCAATCAGCGCATTCCCTTCAGTTGTTTTGTTTATCCCTGCAACTTGCCCTTAATTTTTCAAGATTTCGTTCACATTTAGTCATGCAGAAACCCCCGAAGGTCGCTGTTACTAAAACAGCAAAATGCGAAGCATTTTTTGGGGGGTTATTAACAAAAAAAAAAAACCCATTAGCTCGTGTATGCTCGTATTGTTGCGTAACCATCATCTAACGTGCATCCCTTTATTCTTACGCAATCCACGGCAACGTTAATGTTTCTTTATTTTGTCCTTCGTTACAGTTCAGTTTTTAGTTCGTCCAGGCTTTTACAGTAAATCTAAGGACCAGTCTTGATTGTTGAAACCATTGTTACTTAAAATTTTTGGTTGCAAGTTGGAAAAGAAACGAAATTTAAATTCGCCGGTGGCAAATTTCAAAACCCTCCCACGCATTTGTCCTGACCCCTACAACCCCCAAACCAACAAAAGGACCATCCTGAGATCACCAAGCATCCGTGTGCAAAAATTCAGGTACGTAGGCCTTCGCAATTTTGCGCTAGCCATGAGCAAAAAGTCTATGGGATTTAACATGGGAAAAATCATATTAGCTAGCTAGCTAGCTAGCTAGCTAGACAGTAACATAAAAACAACGTTATTGACGCATCTATTTCTCTATGATTGGTGGACACTCATCCTTTAAATTTTAGTTTTTCTTTATCTCTGACCCTTCCCCTTACATTTTCTACAATTTGAAACATTTCTGTCGCATTCGGATTTATCCTCAACATGCCAAAATATGCTTTTAGTTGCTTACAGTTAACAGACACATGTCTGCTAGTGAGCCGCCTTTTTATCATTAACAATCAATTTTTAACAATCGGATGTCTACAATGGGATGATCTACTGTTACTTGGCGGTGACACACTAGCGTGTGTCTAGATATAGATTTTTAGTCGTGTATTTTAATGTTGGCTTAAAGTAAGCTAGTTTTATCGAAGCGTGCGTGCAAATAACCAACGTGTTGTCGCGCCCTACTTTTCATATTCATCCTGTTTGCCTAATAAACGGGGAGGAAGAAGGAGGAAGAAGGAATTGAAGAAGGAAGTGGAGCAAAGAAATTGAAGGAAAAGGAGGGAAAAGTGCCTTCCATTTCTCTTGTCCTCGTCTGCTTTGCCCCCGCCCCGTTTTTCCTGTTCTTTTTAATTTTCTTTCCTCTCTCTTTCCCCTCCTTTTCCTGTCTGTTTGATTCTTTCAATTCTTTTTCTATCCTCCTCCCTAATAATTCGTTGCAGCTTGTTAGAATGCTAATGCTTTGTTTGACTGTATTTGTTCACTTGTTCTTGGGGAGTGTGTGTCAAAATGAAAAGCCACCCCCGAAAGACCGAAAGGGAATCGGGTTAATAGAGAACGATGTCCGTATGTAACTAAGTTTTAAATGTTCTCAGTTTCTTAGTTCCTTTTAAAAATGTATTTATTATTTTGAAATAAAGTACCCATAGGCAAGCAAGAGTGAAATTACCTAATGCTTTTTTTCGGCAAAGCTATACTGCTTTATCTTTTGTTAATTATTTTGTAAACACTAATTTTTGCCATATTTTATTTAAAATTTAGCTTGTCTTTTAGAGCGGCGTTCCTGGTCATCCCCCAATTCCAGCATGTCTAAGCGAATGCACCTTCGAATGCACCTTCAACTTCATGAAGCCTAACACGACACCAATACAGCAATCTAAGCATTCGACATGCCTAGAATTTTATTGTTAAAAACTCACTACATGCGTGGAAGTTTGTGCACGTATTCAGGCACACCTATCAACAAAAAGATACTGAGATAGTCTGGTCTTGCACGTTTTTTATTGCGGTTACTAGTTTAGCACTTCTCAAGTGCGATACGCTAACATTTCATGTGAAATTTTGAGCGGCCCTTGACACAAGTTTTATTTATGGAGATTGACCTGAAATTCATGCGCGACAGTTAAAAGGCTTGACACCTGAAACGACATCAACAGAGCCTAAGTTAAATAAAGGCTGTGTTGCAGTCGATATTTTTTCTTTCTTTCGTTGTTTTGTTTTGTTTACTATTGCTGTCTGTTTTCGATGGATAAATGTTACGCTAGGGTAAAATTTATTTAAAAACGCCAGGAAATGTTTTCCTATCAAATTTCTACTCATATTTTTGGACGCACCAAACTGTAGCATGTACATACAAAGGTTTAAAAACATATTTCGTCTTATTTCTGAGGAATGGGGTGCGCGAATTGAATGAGCAAAACGAGGTGCTTGGATAACAGCTTCCTTTTGTTACACCCTTGTTACACCCTTGTAAACGACAATAAGTTTTCAGTTCTGAAAACGGAATGTTTTCTAGAGTATTTAAAAAAAATTGTTTTCAGTTTTCCAAAGTACCTTAGCCCTATATTGTTGACCACCTAAAATTTCAGCTCATTTTAACAATACTTGACCCAAGAACACCTCAATCGTTATCTTTACCATTACCGGTGTAGTGCTTCCAAGCCTTCCACTGCAGGCTCGCACGTATCTGGTTGCAACAGTTCTGCAAAAAATACAACATATACAACAAATTTATGTTTTTCAGACATAAATGTGTTGTATATATTGTATTTTTTTTAGAACTGTTGCAACCAGAAATGTGCGATCCCGCAGTGGAAGGCTTGGAAGCAGTTGCATTATTCATAATCGTTTTACATCGAGGAAAGATAACGAAACCCCAGAAGCGACCATTTGCGAACTATTGGTTGAAGTAGAACCAAGAAAAGATTCTCAGCTACCAAAAATGGCGACGTATTACGAAATTTCACGTATATTAATTAACCTGTGTTGTATGCAAAACTGCAAAGAGACGATGTTACCAAATTTATTCTCGAATAAATGGAAAAACTTTTCGAACTTGCTGGAGTACCTGCAGCGTCAGCCATAAGTAGGTGGTCCAAGTTCAAGTTGGAAAGTTGATTTCGCAGCACGAAGATCTTCAAAAGCGTAAAGCTAGAAGATGTTTGAATGTGACATCCCCAATCTCATTACATCTTTCAATCAGCTATTTGATATAGCCCACAAAGATACAGTCTCGTCGAGCACGCACGATAGCTGCCGCTCGAAGAAACCCATCACTGAGGGCAAATTATTCTTGGAACATCTGCGAGCAGGTCGGAGAATGGAGTTAGAAGGTTTATATTAAAATACGACGAAAAAGTAAAAAGACACCAGCCACGCGTCTACGGAGAAATCCATCTTGCCCAAAGCCAACAACGTCGGCTAGAACAAGAAACTTCAGCTTCACTCTCAATGTCTTATCTAGGGTACATAAGGGCAAATAGGTTTCAATAAGTATAAATAATCTTATGAAAGGAAGATACGTAAGGATTCCTCACAAGTTATTGTTTACCCTTTGTTCCCTTAGCAAGACATTTAGGATCAAGCTGACATTTCTTGTTCAACCCGACGCTATTGTCTTTGGGTGAGCTGGATTTCTTTTTTGGCACGTGACTGGTTTCGTTCTACTTTTTCGGCATATTTTACATGAAACCTCCTAATTTCATTGTTCCATTGACTTGTTTGCTGATCTTCCAAAAATAATCTAGTTCTCGGTGAGGATTTGCTGGAGAACCATCTGCCGTGCTTGAAAAGGATAAATATGTCTTAGTGGAATATATCAAACAGTTGGCTAAGAGGTGATGTAAAGAAACTGCCGCGTCACTTTGAAATTTCTTTCTGGCCTTACTCTTTTGAAAATTTCCGTACTGCGAAATCAGATTCACCAAACATGATTTTAGACCACCCACTTTTGGCTGCTGGTACACCAGCAAGTTTCCAAAAATATTCCACTGTTTGGAGATTAAATTCGATAAAATCGCCTCTTTTGTTATTTTGCATAAAACACGGTTCATCACTGTTAAATGTCGCAATTCATCGCCGCCTGTTGGTAGCTAGGAACCTTACCTCGGTTGACGACTGTTTTGCCAAGGAGCCAAAGTTTTGGGGTTTTGTTGTCCTTCTACGGCAATGGACGATTTTGGATGTTGGCAACTGCTTCAATCCTTCCACTGCAGACTCACATTTTCTGGTTGCAACAGTTCTGCAAGTAGTACAACTAATATAACAAATTTAGTCTTGAGATGTAAAGAAATTTATGTCTGAATTTTGCCAATAGCGTCCTGTATTATACCGGTAATAGCAAAAACTTTGATTGAGGTCTGCGGAGATTTTTAATTGTTGAAATGAGCTGATATTTATGGCATAACAGTGATTTACCAAGAATAGCAACATTGGGCTAAGGCATTTGACAAACTGAAACAGAAATTTTAAATACCCTAATTTTCATCATCCTGTTCAGCACCTGATGGTGAGAAACATTACCTTGCGGGTTGACTAGGGATTATAACTAATATGTTAACTATTTTTCTCAATGTGCTACAGACTGCAAAGGTACTACGTTGGAACTCGACTAGAAAGCACCACGGTGTAAGCAGGTTTTTATTTCCATGGGAATTGTAATTTGTTTGTTTAATTTGTTTAATTTAATTTACACTAGCGGAGTTGCTCGCTTCGCTCGCTCATTCCGCGTCGTCTCGCTGCACTCGAGGAGATTTCTTGCTGCAACACTTATGATACTGACAGACCTTCCACATAAAAAACGACCAAGCAAACTATAAGAATGTAGTATGCGATATCGGTTATCTCAAACGAAGGTCAATATTGTTTTTTTACGTCCAAGGAGTCAAGCAAAAAGATCAAGCAATTTATCAGAAAAGCGCTGTTTCTGATGACAAACGCTGATTTTCGTTCGCTTCGCTCACTCATTAAGCGCAAACATTTCCTCAGTAACGTGACTGAGTCAATGTCACCACCAAGAACCGCACATCACTTCAATCCACGCACCTCCGTGCCTCAGAAACACGAATGTTTGACACTGTTTTAAAACCAAATTTATTGTTTTGATTTTTCCCTGCATCAAGTCAGTACAAAACCAATTTTTAAGAAGTATATGTAGTGTGTTGCAAAATACGTCGTCCGTGCATTCTTTTCCAGATCATCTCTCTTTGCTCGAGGAGGTTTCATGAAAAAACGACGACGTCATTAACAAACACCATTAGGGTTTAAAAAAAAACTTTGACGTTACTTTTTCAGGTTCTTTCGCATATTTGAGGGTCATAAAATCAAGTTACAGCGAAGAAAATAGGCCTATTAAAAGCGAAATTTAATTATCTTTCGTTTGGTCCTACTCACATCATTGTAGGTGACTTGGTACCAGAGGAGTAGAGGTACAAACACGCACGCACATCGTATGATTTTAATTATGTAGATGGTGGTGATGTCATGCTAACACATCACATACTGAAACTGTTGCCGTTATCACCAGTTAATCAGAAAACCCACACTCATCGCCGTGGGTTAAATTTTATAACTCGTGCCAGGAGCATATAAGTGCATACACGTTCTTGCGATGGGGGAGTGTCCGCGTAGTAATTCTAACTTCATATTCCATCCCTTCTCACCAACAAGGACATTTGGGACACAGTCCGTGGGTCTTATTTTACTGATGCCACGCAAAATGTGTCAGCTTTCTAGGATGTGCGTGAACGGGTGTTGAGCCAGGAGGTGAGACACGCGATTTCTACCCCAGTCCGCCTTGGCACGAAGAAGCCAACTCCTTCCCCCCTTCCTCTTTCAAGGTCGTTCAACCATGTTGCAGGCAGAGATGCCACATGCATAGAACTCTCTTTCACTTCCCAGTTCCAATATGGCCGTGCAATAATTCCCACCTGTTTTATCTGTAAGTCCCTCTAATTTTACCAGGTTTTTATCTAACAAACTCTTCAACCACATTTGCTTTTGATATGTGACTTATTGTTGGCTGCCTTTTTAGTAATCTTAACGTTTTATCTGGTTTTAGTATGACAGCACCAATATTAGGTGAGACATATGGCTTATTTGGTTGACCCTGTAACAATGTGAGTTGGTTATTTTGCTTCTCTGATGAAGGCATCGCACACGTTTATTTGTTTATTTGGTGCCGAAATATTAGTTTACGTTTTTTTCTGCAAGTGCATCCGGCTTTGTTTTTATCTTGCATGGACTAATCGTATAACGCCAGTTTTGTTTTTCGCATCCATTTATTAAAATGTATACGGCGTATAACATGGGTTTTTCCAAACGTGGGTTACCCTAAAGAGTAGTTACGACCAGTCGTTCCACAAATGGCCACTAAGGGTCGCGACTGAGAGCGAGCAATGGAGCATGTAGCAATATTATCATGGCAATCTGACGAACCCTACGGGCTAATTCCTTTACTCTGCTCCTGCCCACATTTTTTAGAGTCCACTCTACCGTTGCAGCCCATTTACGGATTGGTCACACTCGACTTACTCACTGTTTCCGTTTGCGGGGAGTTGCCCCTCCTGAATGTCATTGGTGTCAACGGCCACTTACGGTCCGGCACTTACTTGTTGATTGTCGCCATCTTGATGGTGTTCGTAGCCGTTTCCATCTTCAGCGAGACCTCGCGTGTTAATTGGGCGATAAGTTTGTCCTCCTGTCCGGAGTTTTTCCAATTTTTGCAGGAGGTATACAGATGCATGACAAGATGTAGATTCGGGGTTTGTTCACTATCTCTGTAATGTGTGGTGCAGTGGCAAACCGGCTCACTGCACCGTGACTGAGGTTGGCGCTAACGACCTAGCTGTCTACGCGCCATAAAGCCTCAATCCCCCTCCTCTATACCATTGCCCAACCACGCGACACTACAACGAACGAATTTTCATAACTACAATCAACTAACAAAAAAAAATTCCTCCCGTAAACCCCAGCGCAAAAACCAAAGTAAATGGGCACATTTGCGATAGGCAATATTTTAAGCGTCAACATGTCAAGCCCTGGCCAGACAAAAGACAATTTCGTACGAAGCATTGCGTTACTATGTGTCTACATGTCAAAACTGCTGCAGTCAACTAGTGAGTGTGGCGTTTATTGACCGATTTTGACATCTTTGGTGAACCATCTTGTGATGCCATGCAAGCCGCAAGCAGCCAGTCTGGTTATGGCTTTTTTTTTGGGGGGGGGAGGGGAGGGGTGGGCGGACGTTGGTCCGAATCTAAGCCTAACCTGGACAGCACCCCATACGTGTCAACGATCTACATTTTTATCCGACGATCCACAAACTTGGATGCAGAGACTTCGAAATACACCAAAATTACAGCGAAAATCAAGAGCACGTTTATAGGTCCAACAAAACAACGGAATTCAAGTTGCGAGTACGGTGTAGAAGGTTCTAACTGACATTGGCAGAACTCACAAACACGTACGAATGCAAGCAATTTTAATTTTCAACGCCTGATAAATGTATTGCACCTTCGTAAGATGTTAAAAGGGGAAAAAAGATGATGGGACCAGTTCCAGAAGACAGAACAAGACACAAAATGTTTAGCAGCACTGAAAAATTGAAATTGTGTGCATTCATAGGTCTTTGTGAGTTCTACCTTGTTAGTTGGCACCTTTTACGTAGTACTCTTATTAAAACACTTGAAAATAAAAAAAATACGGCCGTATACGTGAAACACGAAATTCACGAAACGAGAACACACAAAAAATACGCCTTTCTGGAGCTCTTCCATGCGTCGACAGGAAGTGTATGAAAACTGGTTGTTTCCATTCAGGAAGTGACGTCACTCGTATGGAAACATTCTTATTGTATGCGCGGCGTATCTTGAGTCCTGCAAGTATTTTGTGAGCGGCTACGTCTTCCTGGAGTGGGTGGCTTTAGTCGATGGCCGCCATTGTTTTTGTAACCATCTTGGATATCAACAAGGCACTCTGCTACTGAAAACGTACAATCGATTATCTGTGTTCGTTCTGCGGAGAACTCAAGATAGGCCGCGGACACTATAATTTCAGTAGAACCTCCAATAAAAACGCGACACCTTGATTATTACAACACTAAAAATGTTTTAAATAAATGAAATATGTCAGCCCTCTAGGTGGACGCCTACGACCGCATTAAGTTGGATAGCGGTAGAGTCGAAGTCAGTTAACCGTAGATAATGCCAGGTTTTCTCGACCGTTGTTGTGGGGGAAATCACTCGAGCTATTGGGCTGATTACGTCCCGTTTCGCCAAATCCCGTTTTGCCGTAGGGGCCAAACCCCGTTTAGCCAAATACCGTCCACGAAACTTTAGGCACACAAAACAGTTAAAACATTTTAAACACGAACATTTATAACATGATAATGGTCGGACATTTGTAGACAAACACCCGTTTTGCAGAATCCCATTTTGAAGAATAATCTGTTTCAAATTACGTACCGCGCTCGCTTCGGCCAAACATATAACATCAGAAACCGTAACTCATCACAAATTCCTTCCAATTAGGCATGCCACTTGAACTTCTGCAATGTTAAATTATTGAAGAATATTTTGATTCTGCGAAATGGTATTCTGCAAAACGGAAATTCCCGTTTGGGAAAGGTTAACCATGATGTGTATAACCACTGTTCTTAAAAGAGAACCTTGGCATTGACGTCATTCCGTCTGTATTGCCAGTTTTCAAAACGCTAATAAATCAATTGGTCATATTTGATTGTCTCTGCTAAATGTTTGCTTTTTAAAGCCCCATTACGTGCAAATAAGGTATTAAATTTCGTGTACGTAAAGCTTTGTCAAATTCGTTTTGGCGAAACGGGTTTGGCCCTGAGGGTTAAGCTGTTAATCAGCTTTATTTTTTGGGGCGAAACGGGAGTTTTTCATTGGGCTGGTGATCCCTTTACCCCCTGATACGGACCAACCTGTTCTTGCAAAATGTCCCAGGTATTAAGCCAATGCGGGAAGTAATTTTTAACAGGACACATAATGATCAGAAAATCGGAAATAGAATCCCTGGTGCCCTCCAGGTCCAAGAACTTAACTAGTAATTCTATTCCAAGTATTTCTAATTGTTTATATAGGAAGTTCTCCAGTCCCAAAATCTCATAAATCGAACCATCCCACGCTTTGAAGGCTACTACTTTACGTACGAAGTGGTAGCCTTCAAAGAGTGCATGGGATGGTTTGAGTTAGGAGGTTTTGGGAGTGGAGAGATGAAGTAAAAAATTACTGTCCGTATTTGGCGTTAATACCTGGGACAGATCAAAATATAAAGGTGAGTTGGAGGCTATTAACCGTGGATAATTTCAATTTCGCAAGAAAAGCGTAGTTCATGTAGAGGGGATAGAGGGATCACCAGCACGATAGCACACGTGATTTCCTCCTCCCTCTTCCTGGCCTGGATTTTCTGGGAGAGCATATGACAGTTAAGGAGACTGGAAACCTCCTTAAGTTTCTGTTGAAGCCTAAATACTGCGATATATGTAAACACGTGCGACATTCACGCATGTGCGTCAGCCACTTTTAATGTGCTAGCCTCACGACGCCGTTGGCGACCTTAAAGTCTTTCGGAATGCTCAAAATCCGCAGCAAAGTTTTTGCCAGTGTCATAAAGTCACGGGGTCGTGACGAACAAACGACTAACATTTTAGCCAAACCTTTCTTTGCAAATCGTCTTTTGTCCTGCGTATTTGCCAGCTCGGAACGCTGTTATTTCGTTTCGTGCTCTAAATCACAAGAGGAAAAAAAAAATCCTTTTTTATGAAGATGTCAAGGACGCCTCGGACATAAAAGCAACTTTTGGCAACTTTGGCTAAACCAGCACTCTTCTGAGCACAAAGTATGAAAGAAAGGCAGGGAATAGCCGGATCAGCAAAATTTCAACTGCAGGATCTCTTTAAATGATGTGGCGATTATTAGTTCGTGCAACTGCTCCTCAACATCAACGCCACAACTAACGTGGGGAGGGGGGGTCAAGCTTCTGGTTGGGATATTTCAAAATTAAAAACCTAGCTGATGGAGTAAGGCGGAAAGTCGTTGTTCAGTTTTAGTGATATTTTAATTATTAATCTGAGCGGTGTTCAGCTCGGGCTCGCCTGATTTATGGTGGCGACTCTAGAATTGGCTTAGGGCCTTAAATGGAATGCCCCAATTGTTAGACTTACTCGGGGTCAGTCAAAATGATGGAGAATTTGGTTAGAAAAGTTAATTTTGATGTTTCGGGGTTGCAGTGAAACAATGATAACAGGGTTGGGGTGGGTTGAATTTAAGTTGGGGGAGTTGGGAGAAAAAGGGAAATATTTCTAATTAATTAGCCGAAACTACCTTTGAATTGGGTTGCTGGGGGTTCGTGGCGGTATGAGTTTTTGATTACCAAGTAAATGTGGGGAGCACCAGGCAGAGGATCAAACGAGCTCGAGCATTACAATTGATGTCAAACATTAAGTACAGCTAATTCATATGCTCTATATTGTTACAACTGATCACATACCATCATCTCAACTAACCATAAATATTAATTTTGAAGTGACAATGGGTCTTTACAATATGACGTCATGTGGATTTTGGGCTTGGTAGATTTCACAAATGACGTCATCAGAGCAACTTCGCTGTGGTGGCATAATTTCAAAGTTTGTGATCCAGAATGAAACTCGCAATAATAAACTAAAAATGACTACAAGCACAGTTCCTCCAAGGCCTTTTACTTCTGGAAGATACAGATGGGGTAATGTCAAGCTTGGATCAGAAATCTACGACAAATCTATGACATTCGTGCTAACTATCAGGCTATCCTTACCATCCCCACCGGTAAGAAAGCGATGTAGAAGTCTTGAAACCGCTCAAGAGCAATCGCTACTGCACTGCACTTCGGCCAATGGTTTGCTTCTCAGTGGTCACTTGTTCCGTCCTATTTTCTTCCTAACATTGCACTTAGCCACTTGCTGTTAACTTATACTATGCCGTTCTTATTTTCGAGTTATTTTTGCATTACACATTGCTCAATATCTAACCTGTCAATGTTGAAATAAAGATATCGCTTTGTAAGGGAAACCTATATTCATGAGTACATTTCCTGAATATCTGGTGCGCGGTTATGGCTCTGAAGATAAGACGCCATCTTGGAAATCCCCTCTTCTACTTCTGAGTCTGAAAAATGACTCCCTGGCCCCCTACTTATAAATATTGCATGACCTCTTGATCACTGATTTCCACTTATACGCCATCGCTTCTACTGGGATTGGAGTTCCGGTCAATGGCACTTCGCCCCGGAAATCGCCATCAGCTAGGCTGGTGGGTTTGGCAGAAATGGTCGCATAATGTTACAGGTCCTTTACACCGAGAGCACGAAGTTGCCGTTAGACGCAAGGTGCTCAACGTGACAGGAATTAGTAATCGGTAATATTCTTTCAGTGAAAACAGTAAGGGATTTGTTGAGTAGAGAAAAGAATGAATAGCCTAACTCCGTTCTTTCTTCGAAAGTTTGTAACTGCGTCGGATTCTATATCGTACCTCAGTCTTTTCAAGAGTTTTTTTTTGGCAAGTTTGTGTTATTAATTTATCAATTCTGCACCTCGTTAAGACGGCAATTAACAATAACAATGTCTTTCCTATGTCTACTAAAAAATAGAATAAAAAAAATATATCAAAAGAAAAATAAAGAAGTTTCTTTATGCTGTGAAAAGTGCAGTACCTGTCAATTTTTGCATTATGTTCCAATGCAAAAATTGACAGGTAATGCACTTTTTCAGCAAAAGAAACCATTTTTAGCCCGCCCGGCTGGGGGCCGGCAAAATGTTTTATGCTGTGAAAAGTGCAGTACCTGTCAATTTTTGCATTGGGACATAATGCACAAACTGACAGGTAATGCAGTTTTTCAGCATAAGAAACCATTTTAGCCCGCCTGGCTGGGAGCCGGCAAAATGTTCTTTCTTTATGCTGTGAAAAGTGCAGTACCTGT
>JAHWFP010080126.1:1833-16025 GCA_023313725.1 Lithobius niger
GCCTCACGACCCCTTCCCCCCCCCCCCCCACGAAACCCTGCACAGGGTCCCAACATAGCTTACTACTGCACAAACTGCCCAGTGGCCTTACAGAACATGAGGGTGGGCCGAAAAGAACTTTGAGGGCCATCAACATGGGACGTGGGGAACGCCAATAGCAACACGCACATGCCTCTACTGCGAAGATGGAGGCACCCACAAGCAAACTCGAAGAAACAATGCTACACCGTTTCCTCTGCCGCGCTACATTTGCATACCGGGGAAGTACTCCACCCTAGGTGGAGGGCATGGGCCTGCATCAAGGCATGCCCTGTCCTCAACATCGAGAAAAGCCCCACATCCACCTAGCTAGACACCCAGGGCCACATGCATAGACAGTGGGATGGATCCTAAAAACGTCCTTCCAGTAGTCCCTGCAGCCCACTCCACTTGCCACTGCTCCAAGGCAAGGGCTGAGAGCACAGGGCGAAAGTCATTCAGAGCCAGGGAGAATCTTACACCATTCCACCTAAAACCAACCCCTTGCCTCGCAAAAGCATCCTCAACCTCATTACCAAAAACACTGGCATGACCTGGTCACCTAATAGAGACCACCTTACTGCCCTGAAATGCCCCAAACAACTTCCTGCCAATCTCGATGGCAGACGGGTGCGACAACAGCATGAATGAAAAATTGTTGTTTTTTCCATTGCTAATTAAGGGGAGTTCGGTGGATTTCTCGACAAAAACTAAGTCAGATATAAACCAATTAGAAACCAAAAACAACGTCTTTTGAAGGCAAAGGTAAAGTTTGGTTTAACTGAACCAAAATCAAAACAGCAAAGGAACACGAATAAGCTTTCCTGCAAGGTTGCTGAAGTGTTAGGTCCACATGAAACCTTACTGGTATTCTCAAACCCCCAAAAAATTCTAAAGCCAAAAACAACAAAGGGACCATAAAATGCGATTTTCAGCTTTCCCATCTCGTAATTGCTAATTAAAAAAAAAAAAAAGGATTTTATCATTTTGGACCAAACAAATGTGATGTCCCCCAAAACAAAACTTGTTATGGATTCCTGCCAAGTTTTTCAGCAGTTTTTAGTCGTGATATCAAATACCAAGCTCTTTCACCAAGTTAATCCCGTTAACTAAGATTTAAAACGTTAAATTAAACAATCGAAAATTGCACAGTAAGCTATTATCATATTTGCCATTTAACCTTCGAACTATTATTCGGTGGGAGTAATTTGGTGAAAGAGCTTGGTGTTTTATAGCATGACTTGAAACGGAATACATGTTTGACGGGAATCCTTAATAAGATTTGTTTTGGGGATATACTGTATGAGGAAGAGCGACCTCTCCATCCCGGTTCTGGGAATGCACAATCGCTTGGGGTGCACCCTGCACACAACCAATAATGTAGGCATGGGTTGGGTAATGAGACAAAGGCAGACAGCGCGCGAACGTGTATCAGCTAACACCTGTACCATCGACTGAAGCATTAAACGTATATAATTCAATGCTGAGTCAAGTATTATTGAAACTGCAAGTTATTGTGAGGATATCGGACCAACATCCTAACATTATGGTGCCCGACGACATCGGACGACACTTGGAGTGCCAACATGAACCAGACCAACAGTTGGACATTGGAAAGGCCTCCGGTGGACACAACGCCATTTTCTACATGCTGGCGAGTGACCAGAACATGGAAGACATGAACCAACATGCAACACAAGTAGCAACCAGACTGAAGAGGGCGACACGACGTGAAATGGCATCATTCCCAGATTCATCGAACGTGCCGAGTATGCCAGAAGAACCTCCAGGCCAAAACGACAGCGACGTGATGCTGCAAGGTGAAGATGTTTTATCATCCATGACGCAAGCGGCGGGAGGAGTTGCAGGGTCGGCCGCATGGAAAGCTCTATGGCGACTACTTCTCATGAACACGCTCCTAACTGGCAGTGGAATGTGGGACAATTTGTCTGGCATTGGAAGCCACATAGTACACAACTCGGTGGGGGTATATGAGCAATTATTTTACTGTAGACGTTTTACCACAACATGATGATGGGCCTACCACTTGGACTCAATGAGCGGCACGAGCTGTACCGCCTATACTGTAGCAGAACGAGGGTTCAACAGGTTGGGCGGCGTACTCGGCAGTGGCCAATGCCAGAGTGACAGGCTGGATGACAAGGTGGTGAATGCGCCCCTCATGACGCTCGGCTGTATGAGGTGGCTCAAATCCATGCAACGTTTGGATGGTCTATAGGCACCATCCATTCAACACGTCGCCACATTTAGAATTCCACAGCCTCCGACCTATTCACAATTACCCAATCGAATCCGTGAAATTTATGAACACTATACTACTAGCAGTAGTACTGGACTGGGAATAACGTTGACAAAGAGAAGGAGAGAAAGTGGATGGGGAGTGTGGGCAGCGGTGACGGAAGTGGTGTGAAACGAGATAAATCGGACATGAATCGACTACGGACAGTGACAGAAATATCGTGAGCAGTGAAAATCAATGAGCAGTGAAAATCAATGAACACGATAGGCGTAGCACTATGTGGTGTTAGAGCGGGACATAGTGCGAAGTGTATGAGGCTATATAACCAGCGGGGCATGTGTGGGAAGCGTACACATGGTGCTTCCCCCCCCCCCATTATTAATCTCCAATTTGTTTCCGTATCTTTACTGTGATCTCTATGTATGTAGTTTTCTTATATAAAATCGACGGCATGGATACCATCATGGGTTCTGTTACGATCTGTAGTACAACCATGAAGATACAGATGAGCTCATATAACCCTTATAATCCATATATCTCGTATAACCTGAGCTTATAACACTCGTCTAGGTTTGTTAACCTTACTGTGCAGTAATGGAAGGCAAAGAATGCATGCGTGACTTTACAGCTGGGGGTGTGTGGCCCCACAAGCATTTGTTTGGCAGTTCTTATCAGTTGTATTATTCATCTGTTGCCATGTGTGCGTTGAAGCCAAATTCTTTTAGGGGGTCTGCTGGGGTCTGGTGGATTTGATTTTGTGCAAGTGTGCAGGAGCCTCCCCGGGTCGATCGGTGCAAACTAAGAATTTATGTGCAAAGTCGGCATAGAGGATTTGGGTACGGAAGGGACGGCGACTTAAAAGTGTTGAGGGGTAGACGGATCATCAATACGCTTAACTTCGGTTATGCCGTAAGAGTAGTTTGACTTTTTTTTTTCCCTCTTCTCTGGAAATTCCCCCAACCCCCCCCCCCCCCCCCTTGCAGGTTACCAGGAAAGGTTGGTCAATATATAGTGTGGGTGCAGCATGAAAACGATTCTGGCCCCCGATGCGATTGATAAAAGAGCATGGTCCTCCGGGTGGCAAGGCCATCCCATCCCGGTTCTTAAAGTGCCAAGCGATCGAGAGGGTGGTAGTGAGCGATTCTGGAATTGGCCTGCATTTCTGCATCTCTTTTGGAGGGAATAGCCATTTAGGTTAATCTGCACAAATGGTTGTGTTGCGGGATTGGCTGGAATTGAGTGGAAATGAAGGATAGGCGTGGGCCTCGTGGGAAGGGGAAGAAATGTGAGGAAGGGTAACCTCTCCCTCCTGGCTCTGGGACAGCACGATCATGTGGGGTGCACCCTGCACACATCCACTAAAGTAGGCGTGGGTTTGGTGATGAGACAGGGGCAGACAGTGCACGAACTTCTTTCATCTAACACCTGTACCATCGACTAAAGCATTAAACGTATATAATTCAACGCTGAGTCAAGTATTCTTGAAACTGCATGTTATTGTGAGGACGTCGGAGCAACATCATCACAATTGGTTTACTCAAATATTTCTAGTACTGTATTTTAATAGTTTGATTTTTTCTTGTGATTAACCTTCGGTAGTATTTTAAATGTGTTTCGTAAAACCGTGCTGAAAATTAGGAACAGTGTGCAATTTTATCAAGTTCATGTGACACTTCACTAAACTCTCAATTCACTGGTTTTTGTTAAGACTGATAAATCCTTGTTAAAATATCTTACCATGTCTTTGTGCTTTGTTATTGCCATCGTCTTCATCTTCAGTATCTTTGTAATCAGAAGAATCTTTTTCTTCAGAACAACCTATTTATTTAAACAATACAGAATTATACACTCGACTATTGTTGGAGCTTCTTCATTTTGCGATCAGGTAACTTACTAACAAATATGTCATGCGAGTACAAGAAGTGAAGACTTTAATTGATTTTGACAACCAGCATGTGACCAATTATGCAGTTGGACCAATACGGCAAAATTGTGAAGAAAGAAGGGAATGTATTTGATTTAAATATGCAAACTTATGAGTAAATAGAAATAAACTTTTGAATAAAAATAGTTAAACCACCCACAAGAACTTGGACTCTGTTGGCGGCTTTCGGTTACGCCCACCAAGTTCATATTGTGAAACCTCATTGTTAGAAAACTTTTATCCAATATATCCGCCGTTGTTATATTAGCGGCCACTGGCTATATGGTAGATTATCTGAAAGCCATGCACTCACAGTTTTCGCGAACTTGACGATAGTGAGGGCACATAAATACACGACCAAACCACGGTATTTTTTAACGCTGCTGCTCCAAATGGAGCACCAGCCTTCTCTATTGGAGCACCAGTCAACATCTTGGAGCAGTGGAGCACCAGCAGTTGCAACCCCTTTCCTCAACGTACAGACTTCTTTTTCGTTTAAGAAAAATTATTTTTGGTAAAAATAAAATTGTGACAAAACGAATATGTGCAACTCGTTTGTCACCAGTTGTTTCCGAAATTCCGAATGGCTCCAACACAATATAATTGAAACATTGAATGTAAACTTTCTGAGAACTTGAGTGCAAAAATGTATTCCAACCCCTTCCCCCCTCCTTTTCTATCTACCCTATGGTAGCAGAATCATTTCCTTTTTTTACTATTTGGAGCACCACTTGATATTTATTTAAACATGCCCTGGGCCAAACAAGCTAGAGTTTGTTGAAATCAGTGGCGTGCACAGGAGGGGTGGATGGTGGGGGGGGGGGGAGGGGGGGCGGAATTGCCCCCGTCCTTCATGGAAAATGCTTTTTTTTGTAAATAAACAAGATAGGCCTTTCTGCGCCGACATTTGCTGGTGCGGCAGTACCTAAGAAATGGCCTAAAAGCCTAAAAAAAAAAGGCTTGAAAAGGAGCAAAAAAAAATACCTAGAAAAAAATGTCCACTAAAATTTACTGTGCCCTATTACTAAAAAGTGCCCCTGCCCTCTTGGGGAGTCTGTGCATGCTACTGGTTAAAATTGACGGCCTTTGTGCCCTAACAGCATTAGCTGATTCTCAATAAAATGTGTCATCTGCTTCTAGGTGAAAAAAGGGTGTACAGATCGTTGATTTTTACGGTTTTCCGTGACAGAAGTAAGTCTGATAAAAATGTCTAATGCCGAGATAAAAAAATTTGGCAGTCAGTTCACAACTGTCTGGGACTCGTGCTTTTTATGTGGTGACTATTGGAGAGGAACTAACAGTAAAGATTGCAATCATTTGCAATACTATTTTTATGAACATAGGAACACTCCACCTGTGATCCAAAAAACGTTCCCCATTGTTGGTAACATTGTTAAAGCTAGTTACTTCCGGTGTAGGCAACGCGATGAATCATGACGGCACAGACGCTGTCTGTGTACAGGCTAAAGGTAAAACTGCTACTTTATTAAAGACAGATCTTATTACGTCAGAGAAACAAAAATACTGTTAATGTACGTACAGTAGTAAACAGCAAATTTTGAAAACTTTTTTGCCACACAAGTCTTTTTCCTGGACTAAAACTCCATTGTTACGTTCTTAGTATTGTTACGTGCAGAGCTTGCTTGTTTTAAACAAGGGGTTGCAACTATACTAGAAACAATGCATTCCAAACCTTCGCAGTCAGCAATGGTTCCGGTGCTCTGCCAACGCTGGTAAAGCCAACATGGCGATAACTGACTTCCTGTTCTCTTCTGAATGAGATTCGTGAGCGGCCATTCCTATAATCTGTTTATTTATTTGTTTTATTTACAAAATTATTGTAATGCCGTATGAAGAACATAACAGCAATTTCAGATTAAAACGCGGATTAGAAAAACAATTTCTCCAACATTTTTGAGTTATTGCGATTGAATTTGTTCACCATGTTTAGCCGTAATGGTAGTTACCATCCCATACCATCTCAGAGCGGAATTATCGCAGATGGCTGGTCCTTTAATCGTAAATCCACTTGTCCTTACCATATCGTCCTCGTCCTAAATTTCAGCTACCAGTAGCTTAGAAAGTACTCCAACAATGCCACGTTGTCCTTTAAACAATGGAACGTAAAGCAGAAAATACACGAAATGATTGCACAAACAATAGCATCTAACAGGAACGATTAATACATACGCTGAATTCAGTTTACCTCTTTTAGTGTTCAAAGTTCGATGGCCATTATTGTACAGTAGTGGATATCGAATTTTGAACACTTCAAATGTTGTACTGAATTCTGCACACGGATTAATCGTCCCTGGTAGATGCCACTGTTGTGCAAACATTGCGTGAAACTCCTGCGTTACCTTCCATTGTCGAAACAGAACAACGATGCATGATTGGAGCAGGTTTCTAAGCTATCTATATATATATATTTCGCTTAGGAGCACACTTAATGATGATGAGGAATGGAATGTATTTTTAATGGGATCAGGACCCTGAGTCATGCGCCCACCCTAATACGGAAACTAAAACCAACGAACGAAGCTTCCACAATCAGCAAGAGGGCGAGCGGGCTCATTCTTGCCAGGTAGCAAAAAAAAAAAAAACGAGCGGCCGACAATGCAACGGATATGCGCTCTAACAATTACTAACAAACACTATTGCTTCAATAATGCTGGCTATTAGAGCCGAGTTGAATCAGCGGGAATCAGCTAGACAGGTGTATGTTACACTGGGAAACAACTAGAATTACAAACAAAAACGTCAAAATAAGGGGTTATATTGATTGAAGTTACACTTTACTTGTTAAAAGATACACGGATGAAAATTGATGATTTTTAATTGAAATAATCAAATGTACAGTTGAGAAAATTGCATCTGTTTAAGTGCTGTTGTCCTTTTAACAAGTAAAGTGTAACTTCAATCATATAACCCCTTTTTTTACGGCACACTTGACGTTTTTGTTTGTAATCCGTATACCTTTTTTACTTCTATGGCGTCGCGCCACAAAGGGTTATGCATGCAGACGATTGTTGCTGGCCGCTTTGAAACAATTCAACTCAGCTCTGAAAGACTACATTTACGAAAGCGGGAGGCCTCGAAAGTAACAACGTAGTTTAGTTCGGTTTAAATCTATATGCGTTTAGCTGAAACACGGATTCTTTCGAACATATTTATTACGGAGCCATGGCCCGAAGCCGTACGCCCCAACTACACTGTGCATACAATACGCACTGCTACTTTACACACACACTGAGCCACACCACAGCACACTACACCACACTACATCGCATCACACCACTGGTGCACTACATTTCAACTCATTCTTTCATTTTGCCCTTCAATAATAAACTTTTTAGCAAAGACATAACACGTGCACGAAGAATGGATCTGGATTTTGTTGAGTGGCATTGTTCCCTAATACAATGGTTAAAACAATGTAAAAAATGAAAATGATCGTTCAGGGACCCGTAACTCCGGAATGGATTGACCAATCGAAAAAGTGGTCAGTCCGAGGGTGAAGCCCACGGAAATTTCTAGCTAAGATCATGTTTCAGATTTTAGGTAGGTGCGGTAGTTTTTTCTGAAACAGTGTCACACAAGAACAAGAACAACCATAACAACAAGAAGTGAAGTTTTCACATTTACGTGTAGCTCCCTACGTTTACTCTTGCACGGATTGCATAAAAGTTGGTGTAAAGTTGGGAAAAGTTGCTATCTACTATCTGGCCAAGTTTGGTCGAAATATATTGAATAGAAACGGAGAAATTAACAGTTTTAGTTTTGCTGGAGAGAGGACTTCAATCATATATATATATACTAGCAGAGTAGCTTGCTTCGCTCGCTCATTCCGCGTCGTCTTGCTACGCTTGAGGAGCTTTCATGCTACAACTCTTATGCTGCACACAGACATTCCACAACTAAAATGATCAAGCAAATTATCAGAATGTAGTACGCGTTTTTTTAGGCTTCAATTCATAAACAAATTAACTAAACAAAAAACGGCTTCGCCGTTTAGAAAACCAGCCCCCTTCAGCCGTGTGCCTAAACTGCCAATGAGCCAGAAGGCGAGACACGCGATTTTTACCCCAGCCGGCCTTGGCTTGAAAAATACGCTCGAGGAGCTTTTATGCTACAACTCTTATGCTGCTGACAGACATTCCATATCTAAAACAATCAAAAAAATGATCAGAATGTAGTACACGTTTTTCTTAAGGGCTCAGTTCATAACAAACGATATGGTAACCATAAATCACTCCAACAGTCTATCCACCTAATAGCTACATGCGCCTCTTGTTCAGATTGTCAGCCATAATAACTGACTACAGTACAGGACTAAGCGTGCTACGTGGCGCAAGAATCATGAACCTTCCTCATCCAACCTGATTCCCATTGTGTACTGAATGGGGCATATAAAAAAAATGTCTTATATACTGAATGGAGCGTATAAAGAGTGTCCAAGTTGTAACTTATCTTTGTATGCAATCTCTTGTCACAAGATCGTCTGTGGGAGAGAATGTGGGTTTCGTTTCCCGGCTCCAGGCCAATTAATTCAACATCACCGAATCTTATTTTACCAAAGCCTCGATACAGGTATTTTCTTTCTGGCACATGCATGAATTGGCTTTGAGCCAGGATATGAGACACGCTATTTGTAGCCCAGTTGGCCTTGGCTTGAAGAAGCCATTCCCTTTCCGGCACGCGATTGAACTGTGTTACCGAGCCAGGAGGCGAGGCATGCAATTTGTACCCAGTCAACCTTGGCTTGTAGAAGCGATCCCATTTCTGGCATGCACCTAGACTGACAATGAACCAGGAGGCGAGACACGCGATTTCTTCCCCAGTCGGCCTTGGCGTGAAGATACCTAACCATCCCCGCTGCAAGGACGTTTCAACGCTGCAGCACGCGAGTTGCTGCATGCTTGAACAAACATGCTTGGTAATTTTATCATGCATACTCCTTTGTGCCGCTTTTGGTATAGATTGTTTTTTTATTCAAATAAATTTTGTTGACTTTACATGGATTCCTTGTTTCACAAATTTTAAGAATTTTTACTAAAAAGCCATCTCCTTCCCTGCTACGTGTGATGCTTTGAAACAGCAACCACACGTCGCCTATAATTTTTGACTAATATAAAAGATTTCGTGCAAGCCGAAATCTTACCTAGAAACTATTCGTGTTTACCACAATTAAGCTGGACTATTGCTGAGTAGAGACACCAGGGAATACCACACTACTGATCGAATGTGGATATTTCACAAATGAAATATTTCTGGCACCCTTTTCTGTTATCAATATATTTTGTTTAAATAGGCCTAATTTAGCATGTAGCTTTACACAATTTCACTTAAATTTAAGGCTAAACAGGTAGTTTGTATTTGAAATATCCAAAATGCAACTCCAACAATCATCCCATCAGCGAGCTGCACATGCCTCATTCTTGAATGACGGCTGTTAGCATTGCCAGCCGTAATCGTACTGACAACACTACTGGACCATGGGCCTCCTACCAATTGTGGACCAACCGTACAGCAGGATTCCGAAACTAACAATCAACTTCGAAAAATTCATTTCAACAATGGTCCAAAGGGTTTTTTTGCTTTTTTCGAGGGGAAAAATTTTACCTAGAATTACGAAAATACGCCTACGCGAAATTCGGATTAATTTCCAGTCTTTGGACATCTTTCTCATATTTTTAGCTTTCCTACTTCAAGAGGAGAAGAGGTACGTATATACCTACATATATATATACCGACCGTAAGTTTTTAATGATTAAGACTAACAGAGTCGCTCGCTCATTCCGCGTCGTCTCGCTACGCTCGAGAAGCTTTCATGATGCAACTCTTATGCTGCTGACAGACATTCCACATATAAAACAATCAAGCAAATGAGTGCAGTGCGCGTTTTTCGTAAGGCTTCAGTTTCTAAACAACCATCACCCTTCTGCCATGCGCCTAAACTGCCAAGGAGCCAGGAGGCGAGACATGCGATTTCTGCACCCTAGTCGGCCTTAGCTTAAAGAATACGCTCGAGGAGCTGTCATGCTTCAGCTCTTAAACTGCTGACAGACATTCCACATCTAAAACAATCAAGAAAATGATCAGAATGTAGGACGCGTTTTTCTTAACGCTTCAGTTTATAAACAAACGATATGGTAACCCTACATCACACCAACGGTCTGGCCACCCAATAGCTACATGCCCCTATTGTGCAAATTGTAAGCCATAATACCACTGACAACAAAAGCCTCGATAAAACCATTGTCTTTCTGGCACATGCATGAACTGGCCTTGAGCCAGGAGATGAGACACGCGATTTGTAGCCCAGTCGGCCTTGGCTTAAAGAAGCCATTCCCTTTCTGGCATGCGATTGAGCTATCATTGAGCCAGGAGGCGAGGTATGCGATTTGGACCCAGTCGGCCTTGTCTTGATAAAGCCGTTTGGCATGCACCTAAACTGACAATGAGCCAGGAGGCGAGACACTCGATTTCTTCACAGTCGGCCTTGGCTTGAAGAAGCTTTATCCATCGGTGATCCAAGGCTGTTTCAACGCCGTAGCACGCAAGTTGCTGCATGCTTGAACTAAACATGCTTGGAGCAGAAAGAAGTCGCTAAGAAGTCGCACTCCTTTGTGCCACTCTTGGTTTTTTTATTCCAATAAATTTTGCAGACTTTACATGGGTTTCCTTGTTTCACAAATTTTAAGAAGATGCTTTGAAACAGCAACCACATGTTGCCCATAATTTCTGACTAATATAAAAGATTTCGTGCAAGGCAAAATCGTACCTAGAAACTATTCGTGTTTAGCACAATTTGGCTGGACTATTGCTGAGTAGAGCACGAGCTAATAGCATACTATTGATCGAATGTCAATGGTTTACAAATGCAAAAGTTGAAATATTTCTGGCACCCTTTTCTGGTATCAAAATATTTTGTTTAAATATGCCTAATTTCGCATTAATCTTTTCGTAGCTTTCGTATTTTCATTTAAATTTAAGGCTAAATAGGTAGTTTGTATTTGAAATATTCAAAATGCAACTCCAACAGTCGTTCCATCAGCAAGCTACACGTGCCTCATTGTTGAATGTCGGCTGTTAGCATTGCCGGACTGTCATGAATCCATTTGGGTGGCTTCACAACATGGACTGAGAAAGCATAGCATTTTCGGCTGACTACTTCTCCCCCCCCCCTCCGCCCCCAACCCAATCCATAAGACACAGACCAACTCTAACCACGTTGTATATACGTCTCATGAACGTAAACTACAACTAAATTTGTATTCGAATTAATATAGTTTGTGTTTCTTTTTTTTTTCTTTTGTCAGTTACTTGCAATTGTAATTCACGACAACATCGCTGGGATGAAGCCTTTTTAGTTAGAACTGTTAATGAACGAAGCGATACCTTCGATACTTGTACCGATGGTATTATTTTGCCAAAACAGTCAAACCCGAAAAATTAACAAGTTGTCCCAATTTGATGGGCACAGAAACTTTTAAGAAAAACCATTGATGCCGTAATTGAAGCACGGGTGGTAATATGTGAATCGACAGGTCAAGTAACTAAATTTCATGACACTGAATTCAAACAAAGTGTAATAACAGAGAAATAAATTGTATGTCCGGAAAACGAGGCCCCCAACCACACACCATGAAAACGAAGCAGAAAATAAATAACTGGTACCAATATAACTGTCTAAGGGACATAAAAGCTCCGAGTAAAATTACGTATGCAATCCTAGAGCAACACACAGACACAATCTAGGAAAAATCAGAGTCAGAGGTAAATTTGCCAGTCACACACTGCCCACCCCAACTTGCCCAAAGAACTTGCCCATGTTTTAACTAATATAGCTTCCTTCTTACCGAGGGTCATCAGGCACGTGGCAGACATCGGTTGGCTTGCTACAAAATTGGGATAAGGATTTAAAGCCATTGGGAAGAAAAACCTGCCTTGATAACGGTTACTGCAGGTTGATGAATTCTGGTGACATTTTTTTTGTTCATTTCTTATCATAGCTATCAGTGAAAGTGAATTTTGAAAAGAAATTTTTTTCTAAATTTGAACACCCGGATTTGGCACCCCTGTTAGTCATATGGGGGGGGGGGCACCCCTCCCCTCTTTCAGCATGGCCTTTTGAAGACGAACTAAATTAAAAAAAAACCATCAAAATTATGACAACGGGAAAGAAGAGTAAATATTTTTTACTGTGAAGTTGTAGAAAAACGTGAGAGCCGGAATCCTACCCCTCCCCATTAGATTGGGGTGGGGCCATAAATAAGCTACTTGCCCTCAGAAAAATTTCTAGCTTCAGACCTGATTGTTCTGATTTTTGCTTACATTTGATATTGTTGTAGACAAGGCTGCTTGGAAGAGAAAGGGTCAAGGGCAACTTAAACAATATCTTACATTTTTCAGTCCACTCAAACAAACGACCTACCATCATCCTCTCTGTTAGTGACATCTACCCACTGGCCTGGTAAGAGTCCTGCAGCGCCATATGAATTACAAAGAGGTCCTACAAGATGAGAAATGAATGACTCTTGCAGTTTTGCCAATTGAGGATTCGTTCTGTCCATAAAAGGTGAAACAGGCAAACCCAAACTGGCTTCTTCGTCCCCCTGCAAGCAATCAAAACATTTTTTAAGACTCACAAAACTAACAAGCACTTTGTTGTTTGGAATTTTCAACTCATAAACCATCAAAGGCTCAGAGCACGAGTTGCGCAAAAGCATAGCCATCTCCTTAGACAGTGGTAGCACTTAAAGGATATAAGAACTTGAGGAAAGGAAGAGTGTGTGTTCACAGCTGTATAATTTATTTATCTGAATATATTATGTTCAAATACATTTTCTAACAAGTGTGAGTAGGCTAAAATGTGTGTCACAGCAGTCTAAAACCAATGTGCATACTACCGAATCATCCTCACACAAAAAAATTGTATATACCCCTAAAGTAGAATGCAAACAAAAAATACACTATTGTACCTTAACAGTGATCTATAGTTACACTACTTTGCATTTTCTTTTGGAAAGACTACCACCAAATTCATCACAGGTGTTGACAGTTACACTAGTTTGCATTTTCTTTTGGAAAGGTACCACCAAATTCATCACAAATGTTTACTTTTAAAGTAAAATCTTTAAAAAAAATTGCACCAAATTTCATATTTCACAGAAATTAAAAAATGACTTTCAAATTGTTGAAAGAAAATTTTAACAAAGTACTATTACAAGTGGAATCTAACCTGTTCATAGAATTCTTCTGCAATACGATGCGTCCATTGGATATGTAAGTCGTAGCGTTTGCATGGACCATTGATGTCAGCTAGTTTAATGCACATTTCCATAGCTAAAAGCCGGTCAGACTCATTATGCCAATCTAAACCAGGTGCATCTACATCATTGGCCTGTTCACAAAAATAAATACATTAACCCTGAAAAATACTAAAAATACAAAATACGATGGAGCATTTCTTTTTTTGAATTTAAGCGTTACTTGTAGAAATCTGAACTTTCGAACTTTCTAAATTCAAAGTACACGATTGTTAGCTTATTTGAAAAATACTACATTTGTGGAGGGATTCTCTTTTAGTAAGACCTTAAATTATTGCAATGAAAGATTGTTGGGTTATGGACATTGTTGTGGACCCAGGCTGTAATAAATTAATAAACAAAAACGTATCGTTAAAAGTTAAAAGTAAGGGTCTAAAAGTCAAAACCTGTAAGGAACACGGACAAGCTATGACTGTAAGGCTCTAGGTGTCAGATTTGGCCAGTAATACGCTGCTAAGCATTATACCCTTACTACCCGGGTTTTGAGGAACAGCTGTCTGAGATCGTCCTATAAAGACCCATGTGCTGTCTGGAGATGTAATTCAACTGGGCCGGATTAAATTATTTATGCCATCAGTCCATGGGCCAGAGCAGATGTCGGTGCCACCCAAGGTGGCAAAACTTCAATAATGCCATTTCATTTGTGACACCAACAGAA
>JAHWFP010080127.1:0-21355 GCA_023313725.1 Lithobius niger
TCTTCGATGGTGATATATTTTTACCTGAGCAGCAGTACTGCGTCCAAACCAAATTCGTCCGTAATTACCAGGAAGAAGAAATACTTCCAGGTAAGTTGATGCACCACGATATTCAATTGGGGCGTCTGAAAATGGAAAAATTATTTAAAAAAACTTCTTTATGCTCCATTACACACCAACCACTACCATATCCTAAACCCATCGAAATTTATCATACACTCTAATGACTAATATTTAAACTGAAGCAATTCAAGAGGAATAAAAAACTGCTACGCATAAATACTACTTGCAACATTTCCAATCACAACAGTGCATGTAGTTTTACTGACCTCGTGATAAGGTTATGCACATGCCCCAGAAGGTCGGTAAAATCTTGGCATTCATGCTAGTATTGACACTATTTAAAAAGTCACAGTAGTTACTTTCGTTGCACTGCAAAGACAGAAAAAGAAAATGGATACAGGTGGTTGGCATGACATAAAAAAAAATTAGAGAACTGACACTGTGATTTTTGGCTGAATGTCTTTTTAAGTGCATTTCGGCATTCTGTTTAGAGCCTTTCTGTCCGTCTGCTGCCCGTCTGTTTTGTTCATCGAAAATTTACCCAAGTTTATCAATCAATCCAAATCTCTCCAAATACAGGGTAACATCTGAGGGTATAATTTCAAGTAAAAATATTCCAATTCTTTACGATCCTTAATTCTTCGTATTTGTAATGCTCCCTCAAACGAGGTCTAAGATGGAATGAGTAAACAACGTAATGGTTATGTTCCATTTGTTTTAAAGTGTATTAAATCATTTTTTCCAGGAATGATTCAGCTGTCCGCCTGGATCCTTTTTGATGACTATCAAACAGTTTGACAGTCGTCATGAACAGTCGCATTGAAATTAGTCCCTGTTGCCACTGCAAATTTAAGTGTACTTACCCTGAGCCAACTGTGCAATGCCAGTTATGTTATGGCGTCTATCACACTGGATGTTCACAAGTAACGAAGGAGGTCGATTACACCTTGAATTCTGAAGATCTACATGATTTGTCAAGGTATTGTTTTTCTTGCGTGACGTATTCGACTCGCTGTTCAGATGAAATCGCTTCATCAGAAACATTCCTCTCAGAAATGATGTTCTTGAACTTACTGTTAAAAAACTTGTTGACAAGGTTCGTGCTAGGTTTAATGTTTTTAAGCTGTCAGTCTACCCAATGACGACTCGTCAACGACGTGCTACTGAAGAAAATTTCGATGAAGTAGACCACCATTTTTTCAAGCAGCATCTGCACCATTCGCAAGTGACGTCACAGGAAAATGCTCGTTCGTTTCTTAGCAAATCATTAGAAAGTAAGATGGTACATGTATAGTTCCACCGCCTTCGTAGTCCACAAGGATGTCAGTAACGGAAGCTGAAAGACCCGACTGTATGTCAAAAAATCGTGCTATCCCATTTCTGGATATTAATGTCATAATAAACAGAGATGGCACCCCAATGTGTACTACGAACATGGTCAGCACGATGCAGGTTCTACCCACACAATTAGTAGGCCAAGAAGAGAATGTTTGTAACGAAATGCGTCTCTATCGTACCAATAATATGAAGATTTATAATTGAAACATTACCACGCACCTCACTTATTTTGTTTGGTGCATCTATAGGATTGAGGAAGAGACATTTAAGAGAGTGGAAATCGAGAGAATGCGGGTTTGAGTTGTTCGCAGCATTATAGGATGAATCGGTTGACAAAACTGCGATACATAGAAATTTGAGTTAAAACTAAATAGATCACCTAAATGTAATAAACAAACAAGGCAAAAATAAATGTGGAATTCAATACTGTGAATTGTAATCGTTTACCAACACTGCAAAATTTTCAAAAACCAATGCGTTAAAAGTGAAATAAGTTATGCTAATTTAACAATTAAGGAAAATTGCAAACCAATGAACTAAAAAAATGTAAATGGTGATGTTAATGTGTATTATTAATACCGTAAGCATCCGAGGATCATCATCAGTAACAGTAATGCCATCTGAGAAATAGCAACATATTCTGCAATCGAGCAAAGGAAACCACCCACCTGGAAAATAACTCGCAAATGGCCACCTCTTCAAAAATGTTTACAGCTCAACCCCTGACAATAATTTGGATGATAACTTTCAAAAGATAAAAATACTGGACGACAGTCACAGTATGACAAATACATAAATGCAGAAGCTGACAGCCAGCTGCAAAAATGTCAGCAACGGGAACATGAGCGATGGGAACATGAGCACCATTTCTTACCATATGGGAACCAGTCAATGCCGCTGGCATATTCAGCAATCATGGAAAATAAAACCACCTTTGAAGTAGCTCGTGAGCAGCCACTTGTTTTACCAAAATGTCCCCCCCCCCCCCCACCAACAGCAGCAATTTCGACATCAATTTTCAAATGACGAAGATACAGTTACACGACAATAGTATGGGAAATACATAAATGCAGAAGGGTGTAAGCATAATTCGTCGAAAATACGATGAAGATTTCTTCTGATTTATATGCACCATAAAAGCCCTTTCTGTTTGGCATGAGTAACCTACTGTTTTCCCGGATCCAGCCAGCAACACATGCAAGTTGTTTTATTATAGCCATTAATGATGGGACTAGATGCGATAAACACATGGTTCAATGCCGGCTTCTTCATATTTATGCAATCATGAATTTTAAATTGGTGCACTTTATTTTTACTCTTTGAATTAAAAAAAAAAAGATGGCATAATGACAGTAGAGCCAAGGAATCAAAAATAGTAAACACCAACTGATTTCAATGGATGTCTACATTACAGTGGACTTGTATATTCAGTGCAGGATTTCAATAATGCAGAGATTTCAGAATTAATTTTGAGAGTTTTCAAGAACTCTCACGATATTTAACACCCTTTCCTTGTTAGAATCTTTTAGATTTTGATAAAAAAAACGCGCATGTCATTTTCACGTAGCAGTACATTAGTACAGTACTTCACGTTACTAAAGGTAAATGATAGGCAACATGTACTGGACTATAGAATGTTTCTGCATGAAAGTTTTTAATATTCCCTTGTGTATTTCAAACAATTTCCTCATATTAGTATACTTTGTAACAAGACAACTCAACTACACATGAATAACATACAAGATAAGCTTTAGAAGGAGAAATAAAACGATAAATAAAAATTTAAAGCACTTACTGATGCCATCAATGTAAGATCCTCTTCCCTCATTGAGTATTCACTCCAAATATCTTCAAGTGATACGTTTGATTTTGGTGACTCAGAAAAATTCTTCAGCTTGAAAGCTTCAGTCCAGTCATCACTATTAAAAGGCTCTTTTGCTGGACATACGGTAATTGCAGGGAAATGTATTTCATTCACATTTTCCACTTTAAATAGGAATGCAGTGGGTTCTTCTAAATAATATTGAATTCTTGTTGTTAACTGCCAGAAACAAACTGCGGTACACGTGACGATAATTAGGCACCAAGCAACTTTACGAATGCCATTATATTCCGACTGAAGCAATCGTTGAAGTATTGACATACTTGCAGCTGAAGTAATGGATTCCCTGCGTCTCGTTTGGTTAGTTTCTTCTATCTGATGTCCATTGTCAGGTAACGAGATTCCATTTGGTGGTGGGTCTTGAAGGGAATGATTTTCCATTTTATTATCTAACGTAAGTAAATTACGCGTGTTAAAATTACTGCTAAAATTACATGCTAAAATCTAACATTGTTTTTTTTTTAAACTGTTGATGTTAGTCAGTGTTAGAACTTTCACCAGTTAGCGACAGGGGTAAGATTAAAAGTCAGATAAGTATGATTACATATGGAAGAACACCAATTAATGCACATGTACAGTCCATGACCTGCATATTTGCTGTATTCAGGCTGTCGTTTCATAAGCTAGCACATACTCTTTATTGTTAGTTTCATTTTGGATCACTGCAACCCATATGGTCATAGGCTCCAAAAACATCATTACTATAAGGATACACTAAATTACTTGGAACTAAAACTCCATTTGCCCAAGAATAACAGTATCACTAACAAGCAACTACCAATGACAGTTGATAAAGAAAAAAAGTAACCACAGAGTATTGGTACCCAAAAAACCCAATCCCACAACCTGCATCCAGCCACTGGTCGAATTTTGGCATAATACGATTGTTGCTCTTAAACTTCTCCAAACGTTATGCTCTGCATATGCTGGCTATTCAACACGATAACAATATCAAAATATTTCAACTACAATTCAGAGGGCTGATATTGCCTTCGTTACGATGGACTGTCCTGCAGAAAAAGCTGGTTTGCCTCATACGCCCATTAGAAAAATAGTGAACTATTCCTATAATATAAGCGTATATATATATATATATATATGCATATATATGGATATGTAGGTAGCATTTATGATATGGTCATGGACACCCCCCACAGCCAAACACAAATTGAAAGTAGCATCACGCGTAACATACTATGTTCGTTTTAAAGTTTATTGTAGCACAAAATCATTTGCGTTTGGCTACACGTCGTTGGCCACTTCCTGGACGATGGTGTAAAATGCACCTTTGCTACCTACCCTCCTGCTGAAAAGTAGGGAATTTTGGTGCTACTTCTTTGACCGGAAGTGGCGTCAAGGTGTACCAAGGCAATGACCGGAAGTGGCATAACTATGACGTCATGGTTTACTCTACTCATCGGAAGTCACCTTATCTCATGATGTGAAGGTTTACTCTACCGACAGGAAGTGAAGCTTTAATCTACTAACCAGAAGTAATGTCATGTTTTACTCTACTGACCGGACGATGTGTTGTGAAGTCAAGGTTTATTCTATTGATGTCGCTTGATAAACCTGAACGGTACTCATGAATTTCAACCCTTTTTTAGAACTTAGTAAAGTTTCAGCTAAGTTTTGGGTACTTACACCATGAAGTTGGACTTGGTCTTGAAATTTCGAACCACATATACTCACGTTTAGCAAGATTTGCTAAGTATTATGCATTTTTTTACTAGCTTTGTATTTTCACTTGCATATTTGGTGCTAGCTTTTTTCGGAAACTCGGGGGCACCACTTGAAATGTCCAATAGTTGAGCTTTCACTGAGTGTTACGTGTTTATGAATAGCTTCATATTTCTGCTAAGGGGTGTGTACTAAGTACTACACACATCGTTAAATTTGTGTTAAGGTTTATGTATTTTGACATGTTAAGACTTTCTGTATAAAAATAAAAAAAAAGCAAAAACACGTAAATTCAATAGGTGTGGATTTTGCCATTTAAACACTTAGAAAGGGTCATGGTGGATTAAAGTGGAAGTCAAAGTTGGTCATCGCTACAACTGAATACCATGGTTTAGCATGTTTTTTTTCAACCTTGCTTTCTTTTCTTCTGTCTCGTTCTGGTGCTTCTTTCTTTTAACAGCAATTTCTTTTTGATAATCCTTCCTTTCTTCGGTTTTCAGTTTCTTTATCGTGAGTTATTCTCTTAGCAGTTGCAGATTTTTCTAATTTTGTTTTTTTTCAACTTGGGGTGTAATGAGGCCCACCTTTCTTTTGCCGACTGTCTTTCTCGCTATTTTTTCCTCGAACCTCTGCTAAGTATTTAGGACCAAATCGAGCCTGCGAGCAGCTTTAGCAGATTTTCTTGATTTTTCCTCACCTAGTCCAATTTTTCGGACACGATAGTTTCGAGAAATAGGCTGACTTTTTCTTCGCATTCTTCAGATAATCACGTTTACTTCAGATTCGAAATCATCCACTCCAATAAAGTACCTATACGGTGATGCCCAGTCGCCATAGTATTTTCTCCATCATCTAATATAAAACTCTTGTCATCGTATGGAGAGAAGAGGGACTTGCTAACTCGAACGGTTTCAGCTCATGGCTGACACTAGCGATTTTTGTCTAAGTTCCTTTCAGAACCAACGATGATGTCAATGCGGACTTGTAATGATCAAAACCAGACTGCTTCTTAATGATGGTCAATTGTATGCCCTGAAACTTCATGTAAGTTGGCTTTCTATGACTTTCAATAGCATACATTTTTTAAAAATAAATTCCTCTTAGAATGCAACCCGAAAACTCTAGGAGGGTGTCATCACCAATCTCGTCCTTCATCTTTTCAAAGATTTGTTTGTTCGAGGTGGAGAAGAAACGGTAGTTTGGGGGATAGTTGCTTGTGTCGAAGTGATCCCTGTCTCTGAGCACATCCTCGGTCTTGATTTGATAATAATCGATGTCCATGAAGAGGAGATTGGCATGATACCTGTACTTCAGCTGCATGTACTCATAAGGGAACATCGCCGGTTTGGACAGCTTCAATATGAAAAAAAAACCGAGTATGTGGGGAGATCACACGTCGTGCTGTGTGAGCGTCAGTTAATTTGCATTAGTTTTTCGTGGAGGATGTTAAAAGAATTGGTGTACAATTGGGACGTTTACATCGCCGTTCTCAAACTCGTGCAAAGTTTGACGTTGAGCTGCTTATTTTCCATTGTCTTACCGAACACCGAATTATTTAGTAGTTTAAAATAAACCTTTTTGAACGGAGCCGTCGCTCAGTGCTGTTTGATGGTATTAAATACAATATTGAATACAGTATTGAATACTCCTCATCCACGCCTTCTGGTTAAAGGGAAGGACTCTACGCATGTGGTGAAGAACAAGTCCGTGATGGAAGTAGAATTTCAAGTTATGATAGTGGACAACGTACCACTTCTTGTGCAGGAGATTCGGTGATTTTGGAGATTTGATACTCGGTTTGATATCATGTTTAATATCTTTCGCTAGATTTTTCAAGTAGGGTGACATGAACTCATCCTTGGTCTCCAACTTGTCGGGGGCTAGGGAATAATCATTGTGAGCATCATACAACTCTCGGGAATGTTCAGGATTGACCTTGAATATGTAGCCCATGTCGGCGGCATCACCAATATCTATGTTGAAGGTTCCAATCTCCTCCCTCATCAGGTCTCGCATCCCATCATAGAGGAGGGGATCGCACATGGCAAAACCATAAAGGTTGTTCATGTCGAGGTCAGCAGTAGGACCTCATCCTTTGGTTCCAAAGTTTGTGGGTTCGATTCCCCGCTCAGTCAGTCTGACATATAAGTCCAAAAGGCAATGTAAATACGTTTGCATCCGTATTTATTTAATCAAAGATACAGGTGGAAGGTTGGTTAGGATCAAAGTCGAGTAGATACTTGTTATTAGCCTTGGCGTACCTCCACGATATGAAGGAAACCCCACCGCGGATGTCGGGAGTGATTAGGTAGTGCTTGCCAACGTGGAGAAATAGTTGTAACTTGGATCGTACATTTGGAGGAGGGCTGCCCAATGACCATCTGAATCAGGAATCGAAATGTAATAGCCAGGGGTCCAACTTGTTGTTTTTGACGTACAGTTTTCTAAAATCTTTGACACGTCGGTTAAAAGAAAAGCGTCCGTCATCTATTATATTTTGTGGTAAGAGGCAAATTTCTCTACTCTCATTTTTAACCAGCGGTATGCACTGGTGGTACTAACAGGTGCATGTCATAACCCTCTGGAGCATGGAATACAACGGAAATCTGTAACTACTCAGGGAATGGACGAGAGGTTTCAAGTTCAAGAACTCAATTCCAATTCATTCCTTACTGTATAGCTAGGGGTCTATACACAGAGTACCATATATTAGGCATCAGCCAGAATTCATCCTTCAAACTGACCCTGTAGCTCCCGAGGTTCTGACCGTTCAGTCCAAACCCCAAACACCAATTAGCTCGAGCTCTCGATCTGAGCTGCTTTTAAGCGATCCAGAACAATAGGCTCTAGCCTGAGGCAACTGGCGAACAGGTGCAATCCGGTTCCAACTGGGTTCGCAGTGAACCCGTGCTGACACCCGGCGGCTGGCAGATGTCCATTTTCTGAGTCTGCAGTAATTCGAAGGCTGGCAGGCTGCCATGATTGAGGCAGGCCAAACTACGAAGTGTAAGCTTCGTGCGTTGTGCGCTGCCGTTCATGTAAGCCGGTTACATCCTCCCTCCCTAAGTGTTTGCTTAGGCAAAAGGAAGACTTACTTTAGGTTCTTCTGATCCCTTACCATTCTGTAAGTTGTCTAAGAACCTCAGAATCGATAAGATTTATTCACAAAACAATGCCCTAATATACAGAGTTTCACGAATGGTCCTAAATAACAATTTTTGCAGCTTCCTGGTCTAACAAAACTGCAAAACAATATAAAACTTAACAATCAACAAATAAAACACGTAAAAAAAACATAACCACCAAACGCAGAACCAAAACGTAACAAAGTCCATCTGCACAAACTTAACAATGTCCAACGTTTTCCACACGCCGCACAGACATAACGACGTAACGACGTATCAACTGCTCCCGAAGAGAACACATAAAACTTTCCAGTGGCCAACTCTCCCGAGGATTTCCATACTGTCCACCACCCGTCGTTGAAGATTTACCAGTCGAGATGCTTTGCAGAGGAAGTCTTTACGTGACCAAAGTAAACTCCTTCCACACGCAGCTTCCAATAACGGTCTTCCCCAGTCTGAGCTCCTCCACATTCCAGAATGAATGGGCACGCTTCCTCTCCACACCACAAGCTTTAACACACTCGTTGCTTGGCAACAGTACATGAATTTCAAGATTTTTCACACTTCTAACATTGCTCGGAATTTGTCCAAGGTGGTGCTCAGGGGGTTGCGTGCACGCTCTCGTCGCCCATGTCTCCTAAGATAGTCGACGTTGACTTCTATTATCGGACTAGCATCATCTTCCGCTTCCACGTTGCACACCACGCTCCACCGAAGAACAACATTTTCCACCACTCTGAATTGAGTGTCCACAACACCGCTTCGGATTGGCACGCAGGTAGTCTAGTCATGACTACCCTCGGTGAATCCTTCTTACATGCCACTTCTGTCCAAAACGTTATGGATGGACAGCATCGCAGCATTTACACAAAAACAGTCCTATCTGTGATTCACACGCAACACGCAGTCCATTCTGCAACACTCCACGAAGTACAAGGTTCACAATACTCGCACAGTTTCACACGAAGTTCCCAGGCCACGCTCAGCTTGAGGAAACTTCTCCAACAAAGTCCACAAAGTCCTCTTAGTTTCCACCAAAACTACATGCCTTCCACGTTTCTTGATGAAGTCTCTATGGTGGTCCCATCCATCGGTTGAGCCCTCTCGAGCGGATAAGCAAATGGGAGCCACCGTCAACTTTAGTGCAAAGTACGTCCAGCAACCAGTTAGTTTAGTAAAAGAGAGAAAAAGTTGGCGCTCCCTTCACGACCTTCTGTAGTTTACAGAAAAAGAATCTTTTCACCCTTTTTCTGCAAACCTGCTGGGAAAGTAATGTTCAAACATTCAGTAGAAATTCCGGAATAGCGGTGATCAGGAGTGCCACTGGTTTCAAGGGGTGTTTGGTTGCCACACCACCTACCCTATTACGCATTGAACACACTACCTCAATCCGTTCATTCAAGCTACTTCACCAATCCATTTTCATAGATTGTGCCCTTAGATCGCAGCACTCACGTGTTGGTAAAGCGCAACCGGCCAAACACCACAAGAGCGTGCCTACAGCTTTAACCAACATGCTACGTAAAACTGGCCTCGCACTGCCATCCCACACGCGGGTCGCAATCCTCACTGAGGTTCTCCCATATTTAAAAAGAACTACCATCGTAGTCTACATGTCACTACGCAAAGCGACCAGACGCCCATACGCCCAGCACTCCCATCCCGCGCCTACGGAATAAACCTTTCCGTTTGGGATCGTGCTACATGCCTCCTGCCCTACCTCACACTGTTGTTGTCTTACTGGCTTCGAAAAGACCAAACAACTAAACAATGAGTCCGCCACTGAACTGAATCACTACGTGCAACTAAAATAATTCACATCAGTCTCTCGAAAATTGCATTTCCGAACTACCTTTTAAATTAGTTCCCCTCTGTGTACCCCATGGTTGTTCGTTAGAACTACGTCATGTGCAACACAGGTGCTTCCCTGCAAAGCCAATCCGTGGTTTTTACCTGATTTGCTCTGTATAAAAACCTTCAGCAATCACCCTATTTTAGGTTTCACCTTATCCTAAAATAAGTTTCTTACTGGATTGCCACCGCACATATTCCTGCGTGCACGATTTCAGAAATCCGCATGCAGCGTATATGAGGATGCGATCTTCGTTTGTACGCCATAATAAAAAATTGTGCTTTCTTTTTATATGCTACAAACGGGGTGAAAATACGGCAGCCTGTTCACGCTCTTATTGCAGGTTTTGTTACCTGAATAAGGTTGTGGACTGATGCCTCATTTTCGGTTGCCGAGTTACCGTCCTAAATTGTAAACGTTTTACCTGCTTCACAATTAATTTCGATTAACTGACAATGGTCCTGACACGGCCTGATTTTGAAAAAAAAAATTCATTTCAACCGTAACCACAGTTTACTTCCGAATTCCACGCTTTTCAAAAGCCATTCTTTGGTCAGTTAAATTAGTGTTTAAGGTCTCTCTGCACATTTGAATTTTCGGATCCAAATGAACAAACTTTATCACCTTTCATCCTTCTAAAGTTATGTCTGTAACAATTCGTAATTTAAGCAGCCAGACTTCGCCACTAGATTTACTAATTTTACAGCCCTCCATTCCCTGCAATCCATACGAAACTGAAACTTTCATTTTTCATGCCTTCAGGACCCGGGGGCGAGGGTACGCATGACGTATTTTACAATTTGTCACCGTACTTCCCGTCCGTATTCCTAGCAACCAGTTCCTGTTCTAAAAACACACGGAATAAATAAAAAAAATCCCACTATTACTGGCCACAACTCTGCTTTTTCCTTCTACGCAGAGACGGGGAAAACAAGGGGCTACAGCGACTATCTAGTCGCATTGGTCTTCTGTACAGTTCGTCCAATTCCAATGTTAGGCGCACACCTCTATCATGCACTACAACAGCTATCTCTATTATATAATCTAAAAACAGTAACCATCAGAATTGCCCGTTACAAATGTGTTAGCTTTTAAGCTTATTTTACGTTTTAGGCATAATTGTCAGCGTTTAGGCCTAATTTACAACTTTAATTTCGTAAGTAGCAACTAACGGAGATTTGGATTGTATACAGTAAGCCTATTCATTTTTGCATCACGGTATGCCTCAGCGCACTCAGTTACAGAATGCAACGTAATGCGCAACGTAGCCTAATATAGATCAGTGGTAGTAGGGACGGGACAGGAGAAACGCTGCAGCAGCGACTCGTAACAACTATTGACGTTGCCATGGTAACGTGATTTTAGATCTAATTTTCATTTTTTAGGCCTAATTTGTTTAACGGCAGTTTTGGTTTCGTACGTAGCAGATAGGCCTAATGGAGAATTTGGTTCGATCGTAAGCCTATTCATTCAAGCAACAATGCGACAAGACTCTTTTAAACGAAGCTAAGATGTTTTTGTTTTTAGGAGGGCGTTAACACAAATATTTAGGATTTCAATTCGACGATGAAATGTTATTATTTAATTTAGTTACGTTGAAGAAGTCTATTAGCTATAAGGAGGCAACGATGTTTTAATTTGCCATGTTATTTAACTAACTTTTGACACTGAATCGAACGTTGTAAACAGTGGTCGTCAATTTCTGGTACCGTTGCGAAGTTGAAAAAAGCGACGGACGGACGGACAAAGTCGTTGCAATAGTCTTCTGAGCCGGTACGGCTGTACAGAAAACTAAAAATTGCCTCCAAACCAGTCTCCAATTTGCAAAAATTAGTGTATTCCTTTCGGACTAACTTCACAAATGGTGGGTCTTTCATTAACTCCAGTTCGTTAAGCGGAAATCCACACAATTACGGAATTAAACGAAGTCTAGCACGAACTTTGTTTAAATTTCTACATTTTGACATAACAATCTTAGTGAGGACAAGTTCGAATCTGAATAAATCCGTTTCGAATTAGAACTCATCGTCCATTCAAGATACCTCAAAATCTTCCCCATTTACCTTAACCAAGGTAGTATTTCAACTTTCCAAGGTCCTCGACGTTTTTCGTGCGTTACTTAAGTCCAAGTTTCGCATTACTAAAGGTCGTGAAATAGGAGGTAACCAGCGTAATCGTCAGCCTACCTTGACTCACAATAATTCGCCACACATGAAAAAAAATTCGTCGCTTTTTTTTTCGGACTGAAGTCAATATTCCGATTTTGGTCCTTAGTTTCCCCAAAATCTATTCTAACTTTGATCCTGAATACTGTTTTGCCATTAACAGTCTCCAAAATTCACAAGTTTACTAGCATCTTGAAATCGTAAATAATGAGTACATAGTTAGCTCACTACAGATTCCTCAACATTCAACTTGTTGTTAAAAAGTCCATCCTTCACAATTTTAACCTTTACAATATATATTCGTAGGAAAAGTCTTTTGCAGTCCTTCGTAATAATTGCAGTGACTTTATTTTCCGAAGAAAAACGGCAATTTTATTTTAGCAGTTTTTAGACCTACTAAAAAAATAGCGCTTCTGTGAATTCCCCTTGGGTTCATAAATAGTTACCGGGTTTAACGTTTACTTTCGCAAAAATAAACGGGGTTCTTTTATTCATATTAGTCAGCATTCACTGTTAAAAACAATGGTTTCCAAGGATAATCAATAACGCGGCCACAGGCTGAGTCCGAGGTCACCCCCAGCTCGTAATTTTTTTCTAGACACCGAGTGATTTGGTCGACCACTCTCATCTAGTCCAAAAACGACTGTTTTACTTTAATTTCTATTCCCTAATAGAAAAGAAAGTGGGTTGTTAAATAATGACAATGACAAGTCAAAATAACTCTACGGCATTTCATGGTTTATCCAACAATGCGGTCACAGGCTGGATTCCACAAACTGCCTTCCCAAATTTTGGTTCGCTCACCTATTGGAACTTTTTATTGAATCGGAAGCATTTAAAAAAAAATTTCGGACTCGAATCCCAATGGCAAGGCTACCAAACGGAGCGCCAGAGATTTTTCATGCTTTCCCGTAGGTCCCCAAAATATGTAACTACTCAGGGAATGGGCGAGAGGTTTCAAGTTCAAGAACTCAATTCCAATTCATTCCTTACTGTATAGCTAGGGGTCTATACACAGAGTACCACATATTAGGCATCAACCAGAATTTATCCTTCTAACTGACCCTGTAGGCTCCCGAGGTTCTGACCGTTCAGTCCGAGCCCCAAACACAAATTAGATCGTGCTCTCGATCTGAATTGCTTTTAAGCGATCCAGAACAATAGGCTCTAGCCTGAGGCAACTGGCGAACAGGTGCAATACGGTTCCAACTGGATTCGCTGTGGACCAGTGCTGACATCTGGCGGCTGGCAGCTATCCAATTCCTGAGTATGCAGTAATTGGAAGGTGGCGGGCCTCCATGATTGAGGCAAGCCGAACTACGAAGTGTAAGCTCATGTAAGCTCATGTAAGCCGGTTACAAATGGTGCGCTGTTCTCGATCACGAATGATTTCTCGCAATAATAACAGATGTTGGCGAGGAGGAAGGAAAGTTTTTCTGTTTGCGTGAGGTCGAGGGAATTTATATTTTTTAGTAGGTTGGCGTAATCTACAGCCTCTTTCATGATGCAACCATAAAACACGTCGTCTTGTAATACTTATAACCCTAAGTAATACTCTCTGTTGACGATTTCACCTTTCAGGTCCACCACGAAATACCCTAAACTGCAGGGAGCGTGCATTTGAACTTTAGTGGTCGAGCTGGTGCACACTCAGGTTCAGTTTGCACCGGATGAAGGAGGTACTTGTAGTCAGCGTAAACGACATGCGCAAAGGGGTGTTGATGGTTAAAAGTGACGAAATTCGAGGAAGTTTGTGCCAAAGCTCTTTAATCTGAGCTATTGTGCTGGTTGATCTTGCAACATTCTTTTTCGTGAGTAAGCAGCATCTATTCCTTCCCAAACCCAGTGAAGCAATATCTGCCATAGAATTTGGTATTGGAAACGATCCCTTGATGACGTAGAAAATCAGCAATGACTTTAATGATACAATAGTGAGTGTTAGAGGTGTGAGCATGAGAATTACGAATTTAAAAAGCCAGAAGTGTTATAAGCAAATTCTGCACGATGTTTCAATAAATTTCTTTTTTCATCATCAGGTTTACACATAAAATTCACATCGCAAAGCCACCAAGTCGACTGTTCTTAAAAGGTGTACACAATAACTTAAAAACAATAAAATCCATAATTTTCTCTACTCAGAAAAGGCGGCAAAATATGGCAAAGGACAAGCCTCACCTGCTTCTTGGGAAATCAAGTTGCATGTGAGCTGTATGCTAATTTGGCTGATTTTGTCATAGGCGGTAGACCATTTCGAGGGTTGGGTTTTATTTATTACGTTTTAATTTTTCTTTTTTATTTTTCCAATTTAAGATTTTTAATAATGGGAAAATATTCCTCAAGAAACTTGTCTGGAATTTGATGGCTGTGAACTAGTAGTTGATGCTTATGAAGTTGTTTCTAAATTAATCCGTGCTTGAGTTTGTTTTTCTTTGAACAAAACTTAAACTTGGTCCAAGACAGGGGTGTGGCCTGTGGCAAAACAATCTGGTGAAATTCTTGTGTTAAGACAATGTTGAAGTAGAGAGTTTAAGCCCATTTTAGGTTTGAAATTTGATTTATGGGAAGCCAGATGCTCCTTCAGTTTTTGTTGGCTTTGGCCTACGTAGGTGACGGTGCATGAAGCATTCCCGCAAGGAATGTAAAAAAACTGTGTTTGTATGACTGTTAGAAACCAACTTAATATTACTGATTGCAAGTATTTTCCTGAGATTATTTGTGACCCCCCCCCCCCATGTAGATATGGCAAGTAATAAAAGAAACTAGTGGAAGGAGGGGGGGGGTGAGATTTTCCGAACATTAAAGCTTTGGAAATAATCTAGTTACTATACCCGAGTGGGTATCCATTCTCCACGTACTTCTGCAAGACATACTGAAATTCATGATGAAGAAGATCTGGATTAGTTGTATGCGAAATAATGCGTTTAACTTTGTCACAACATTGCTTTAGTAATGCACGTCAACGTGAGAGTTGAAGTGCAAAGTGCGAGTTGATCGCATACCTCTCCTAAAATGGGTGAATTCAACACAATTATCACTATTTATTATGACATTAACAACCGGAAATGGAATAGCACGATTTTTTGACTTTTCCGTGGTGTATTCGAGTGATGTAAAAAAGGAGGGCTTCCTCTTTAAGCACTCATAACCCAAGCCTCGAAATGGACTACCCAATCCTCTCGCATCGTCATGCAAGCAGCCAAATTAGCATACAGCTCACTTGCAACTTGGTTTCCCAAGGAGCAGGTGATGTTTGCCCTTTGCCATATTTTTTCCACCACTTTTGAGAGGAAAAATTATGGATTTTATTTTTTTAAAGTTATTATTGCGGACTCAGGAGCGTTTGCATCTTCGTTCGGGCAAAGATGACGTGTGAAACTTAGGTGGCGTACAGTTTCATTAGCCTGTAACGAAGGTGCAGGAGCTTACAAACAAACCGTTTCTGGGACAATTCAACGAAGGTGCAGGAGCTTACAAACAAACCGTTTCTGGGACAATTCCTGCGAGAAGTTTTGTCCTTGACCTGGCTTGGCAGTAGGCACGATAGGGTCTACAAGGGCGCCAGAGGTTAGTCCGTGGACCGATTGGTACGCAATTACGTTCACTAGGGAAAAGGAAGAAACATCACTGAAACCTTTGGGTTGGGGACTGTATATAACTCCTGGTTTTAATGGTCGAATTGCAAAACACAATATGGTACACGTAGGTGTTCATTAAACACAAATCGCTGACAAGCAATAAGGTGGTGACGGGTTTGTCAATAACAGTCTAGGGCAGGCCTGGGGAGAAGTAGCTATATAGGCAAAAGAGGACCATGTTTGGAAAGTTAATAAGTAAAATACGGACTGGACTGGTTACACTTACAATACTTGTCCGGAATGGTGGCCGCTACATTCCATTTAAGTCCTGACGAGGCATTGGGTATTGGTGTTGGCGTATTCACCTCTGTGTCGGGAATATGCTTAATACGTCTGTGTCAGTGAACGGGGTACATTGCCTCCAGCCGTGCTAATTCGCCCCATCACAAATGTAAAACACACTTACTCATACATGAGCACTGGGAAAAGCGGCTTTGGCCCTAGGAAGGTCGGCTGCAGGAGTAGAAGTTAAAGAGAAAGAACAGAATAGCCTAACAACCAATACTAAAACCGATAACAATGGTTACCCTGCAAACATAGTGTTTTACAACAGAAGGGAAACAATGGAGTGAGAGTCTGCCAGCACTACCAAAAACAATGTTAAAGAGTGGGTAGTTCAGCTGTCCAAGAGCAACAGCTCCAGATACCAAGGCAGCTAACGAAACCGTCTGACATTTCTCCCTCGAGGGTTGGCAAGTTTTTGCCCAGAGTAAGGGTACATCCCTACACAAGTTACAAAATAGCAAGTAGGAGTCACATTATCACGCACATTAAAGGACAGTTTGCAAAAAAATTGTTACAATTAGGCCTTTAGAACGGTTTGACAATTCGATACCTCTAATAATTGTACGATTTATTGAGTTATGTCCCCCCCCCCTCGTGGGCGTGAAAAAGGGACAAGTCCATGTGGGTAGCAGAGCGTTGGTAACGAACACTGACCTCATAGCATGGAAAAAAACATGGGAGAAGCATTGTCACTGTAAACAAATCTCTAATAAGAGAAAAAAACAATGTAAGAAGTACATGGTCAAGAACATCATAGCCCATAGGTCAAGAACATCAAGGGCTAACATACTAACGTAGCAACTGACAAGTGCTATGCAAGAAGAAATTTGCACATTTTAACATCAGCATAGCCCAACAAGGGCCAAAGGCGACGTAAGTGCCTGAGAAGAAAGGATATACACAGAAGATACAGTATCAAAACACAAGAAAGGAGTTATCTGTTAACGCGCCAGTCGAAATGCAACGTTATGGGAAAACAATATAAAATGTAAGTTAGCGGAGTTAATACAAGAAAATACATAACATACACCATTGATATAACATCACACTACATGACAAGTAAATAAAAACAAGCCGAATCAAGAGGACCGGACCGTCTCCTCAATGTCGTCATGGGAGACAACCACTATGGATGGTCGAGCATGCGCAGTGAGTACTGTAACTGGCGGGAGACCACGCAATCGACGAGAGAAGCACTGTGGCCATGGGGATGCAGGCCCGGTCGTGGGGACACGTGGAGCTGGAGGCGGAGGAGCCGGCTGCACGGGAGGCTCTGGTCGTGGAGGGCGCGGCGTGGCCTCATCGTCGATGTCGAAGGAGTCCGGAACCATCGTCGGGGTTGGAGGAACACCATCCATTGTCCACGGCAGATGCCCAACAGGGGGTTGCTGGTTCGGAGGGAGCAAGGCCGAGGCATTGTAATCCTCATAGAAGGTAATGTTCACACTATATAAGCAGCGCTGATCTACAAGGGAAAACAGTTTATAACCCCGACGCTGATGATCAAAGTACAAATGTACACACGGTTCCGCAGTAGGTGAATAAGAACAATGTCTTATCAATGTGGGCATAAGCGAGGCAACCAAACCGCCTATGACGCGTTACGTGGGGAATGCGGCTGGACCACTTTTCCAAGGGAGTCTCACCGTCCGGTAACGCCTTGGAGCTGAGGCTATTCCTTGCCTCGGCAGCTGCAACGACAGCTTCTGGCCAAAATGCTGGGGGTAGAGCCGCATCATTGAGGAAGTACCGCGCCATCCACTTCAACACCCCATGGGCCCTCTCGGCTCGAGGGATGTGCTGTGGAGCATAGGGCATTGTCCTCACGTGGTGGATGCCGTTTAGGGCACAAAAGGTCTGGAAGGCATTGTTGAAGAACTCGCCGCCATTGTCAGATGTGATCCGGCGCACGGAGTGCCCAGTCTGGGCCTCAAGGTAAGAGACAAGGTCCTTGAAAATGTGGAAAACCTGGCTCTTATGGTGAAGGGGAAACACAAAGTAACGGCAAGAATAAGCATCAACAATGGTCAAAAAGAACATCTCCCCAGTCAGGCCAGGTACGTTGCTCGGCCCGCAGACGTCCAGGTCTAATTGTTCCAACGGTTGTGAGGCGGTGGGGAATTTCTGTCTAGGATGTGATTGCTTCTTTGACTTTGTGGAGGCACACACGGGACAAAACTGAGTGGGTTTACCAACCAACTTAGGTCCAATAACCTTCCCAGTCAAACAGGTGTCTTATTTTGTCATGTGGGGTGTGCCCATACCTTCTATGCATCATATCCATGTGACAGGTAGCCGCATTGGCTGTGACCGAGGGTTGACGACTGGATGGTTGTTCCTGAGGTAGACCTTCAGGTGTCTAGATAGAACCTAACGCCTCGAACAGATTGCCATTACAGTGGAATACAAAGGCGCACTTGGAAGACGACTTCACTTCCCAAGCCACACTGAGAACCTCTCTATCAAAATGACTATAGCTCTGTTCGGCTTGTGTTAGCTTTCATGAGGCGAAAGCTACAGGACGTGATACGCCATTCTTGACATGCATCAGGCCCGCCCCTATTCTGTAAGATGAGCCATCACAAACGAGCTTCAGTTTTAATTTTGGATCGTAATGAACTAAAACCTTGGATTTAATAAAGAGTTCTTTCATTTTACTCATAGCTTGGTCACTTTCTGCCCCCCGTACCGACTTCATGCTTAGGCTTAACAAACGAGTATAACTGGTGACAGAATATGAGCAAGGTTTGGTAAGTACTTTGAGTAATGGTTTACAAAACCAAAAAATCTCTGTAGCTCTTGAATACAAGTTGGGTTAGGAGCATTTGTGACGGCTTCAATAACCTCAGGGAGAGTATGCAGGCCTTCAGCATTCATCATGTGGCCTAAATATTTCTATTCAGGTCGTGACAATTTGCACTTCTTGATCTTAAGTTTGGCTCCTGAATCTTGTAAAGAGGTTAACAACTTGTTTAAGGAATCGTCATGCACGGTCCCCTTCCTACTCACTAGAACATTTGGGGATTTTACTAGCGATTTGTGTCATGACCCTCTGGAAAATTCCAGGACTGGATGCCCAGAGGTACACGCAGCCATCGAAATAAACCCAGGGGTGTATTTATTGCTAAAGTTTCTTGTGACTCTTTATCGAGTTCAATTTGCAGAAAGGCATCCTTTAGGTCGATAAGGGAAAAAGTGTCACTACCTGCTAATTCACTAAATAATTCTGCGGCCGTGGGGACCGTATAGTGGTCAACTTCTAATTGAGGGTTCACGGTGGTCTTGTAATCACCTATCACCCGGATTTGACCATCTGGTTTATGAACTATGACTATAGGAGTAGACCACTGTGAGGTCTCCACAGGCTCTAGAATTCCAAGACCAACCAACCTGTGAATCTCTTGGTTAACCTTTTCTGTAAGTGCTAATGAAACTGGTCTAACACGACAGTACAAAGGCTTTGCATCAGGTTTTAAATGAATCTTTACTTTGCAATTCTTAAATTAACCCATACCTTTACTAAATAACTCAGGGAAACCCTTTACTATTTCTGAAGTGTCAACTGGTGTAATACTAGTTTTAATTTGTTTTACACCCTTCTTAGGTTTAACTTTTGTTTGCAGGTCATAATATGGATGGAAATCTACCCGAAAAATAGAAAGCCAATCCTTTCCCATTAAAACAGGTTTATAAAGTTTGGAAACTAAAACATCCAAGTGTTCAGTTTGACCTTTGACTACAACCTTCAGACTTACAATATAAATCGTGTTCTCAATTCCATCTGTGTACGAGTGTATAGAATACGGACTGAGCTTGAAGGGACAATCCGCAAAATATTTCTGATGCCACTCAATAGGAATAATGGATGCGTCTGCCCTGGAATCAAGTTCCAATTCAAGATTGACACCATTTAGGCAGACTTGCATTATCCATTTATGAATTTTCATAGAATTAACTACAATGACTATTTTGTTGGTTTGAAGGGGGAATTGAAATCTGGTTCGCTGCCTAACTTATTCCAAGAGTGTCGTTTTTCAACACTAAATAATCGTTTTCAGATCCACTGTCAGCTTCTGAACCAGACTCTGAATTTTCGACTACAACATTCCCGTCATCTTCAGACTCACTATTAGATTCACGTTATAATTTGTGAATTCTTTTCTTGTAGCTATACTTCTGCGTAAAATTTAATGTTCGATACTGTACTCGGAGATTGATACAGGAGGCTTTAGTTTCCTAAACTATCGAAATAACAAGGTGTGCCAGTAATGGTCCACTAAGCCATCCGATGACTGCCTTCTCCCCCATCAAAATCTTTAACCCATCGATTTAAATTGAAGTTCATAAACGGTTTAGTAAAATCGATCACGCCTTCACAGGCCTGAGATATAGCCTTCTGCCACGAGATATTTCTTTTCCTTTTTCGTTCCGTTTTCTTTTTATGCCTCACCATCTCGGCTAGTATGCTAGCATCGTTTTGAGCGTTCTTAAATGCCACGGCAATATCAGCAGCACCTACATCAGTAATGAACGGGCTGAGTGTGAGCAATGCCAGCAATGGTAGAAATCCGTCTCATTTTCTTCTTAACAATTTTAACTTTTTAAGCTTTTAAACCTAATTTGCCATTCTTTTTTGTATTTAATAAACTATTTCGACTTTATCCCTATCCAATCTCAAACTCGTTTTTCTATCGCCTCTCAACACCGCATGCCAGTTCGTGTTGCCCGGAATGGTGGAATTAAATTTCAACTTTTCTTGCACATCCACGATATCAGATGGAAGAGGACAGGTCCAATAGAGAATCGGTCGACTAAGCTGAACCGAATCGATGCACAGATCCTCCAGGTCATAGAAAACACGTGTAAACTTACAAGCCGTTCTGTACGAGATGGAGTATTCACTAGTACCGTAAGTTACGTTCAAATCTAGGAATGGGTAACGCTCGGAATTTAAAGTCACGCTCATCCTGAAGGTTGCAGTGATCAAAAACAACCGGACTTTTTGTTTGACTGTCTTCCCTGTTCGTCTGCAGAGCCAGAATGACCCACCTGTGTTTCTCGACCACGGAAGTAGTAAGCACGCGCCAGGTAAAGCTAGTATTTGTGGCAGTTCGCAACTAGCATAATGCTAGTGTCTAACCCAAATTCCGCATTCATTCCTCCGTCTTTGTACTTGAAAAGCCTAAGTTTCTGGTGGTCGGATGCTGTGACATGTGGAACGTGCCATGAAACGCGGCTCAGTATGACATTGCCGTTCGCGGTAGCAGCTGTTTAAGTATCACGTCATTATTGCTAGCCCTACACACCGTCAGCAAATGTTTGCTACCGTA
>JAHWFP010080128.1:0-23433 GCA_023313725.1 Lithobius niger
CCAGGTCAAAAGGCGTTCAACGCTCGAAGTGCCTGAGGAAGGTGGGAGATCTGTCAAAAAGATAAAAGACCACCGAAAATTCGCACCCTGATTTGCGACAATCAAGGGACAATTTTGGTAAATAGCGTACCATGTTTAATTAAAAAATTAAGCAACATTTAAATATGTAATCTGCTAGGTTTTTAACTCGTAGAGCAATGAAGTGTTACCAAACAATTCCTTCGTAAAAGTGATACGTTTGTTACACCATTTAATTACCAACGTATGAACACGTTCTGCTTGGATTCTTTATTATCATTTAACATCGGCATTGGCACCGGCACAGGATCAGCAAATGACCAATAGCACAGGTACTGGGATCGGAACCGAGTAAACAAGCACCGGTATCGAACCGGTATCAGAAAAAGTGGCACCGGCTCAGCCTTATTTTTGTTACAAAACTGACAAAGACATCAACAGACGTCACGTAAAATTGACAAACTACTTGCAGAAATCCACTGGCCACTTGCCAGTTGGTGATTAAACTGGGCAGGTTGGTTATTAAAATATTTTCCTTCCGGCCAATTTGGCCGATGAACTGGTATACACAAGGCCAAACTGAACTGAGCGTATTTTGACTTCTTGTTGGTGGATATTTTGTTTTCAGTGCATCATTTCAAAGGATTATCTGCCAGCTATAGCAGGGTTCCCACCAAAATACTGAAATCAATTTCCCTTAGTTTTCCAGGTTTTCCAGAGTAGATGAAGTCATTTTCCAGGCTATTTACCATTATTTTAGGAAGGAATTTTTTTCATACATTTTACCAGTTTTGTGTTTAAAATGCTGAAGCTTTTAGATGGTAAATACATTATTTAAAATCTTTTCGAGTTTTCCAGGGTTTTTTGTAAAAAATCTGAGAATTCCCCCAGTTTCAAACATAGTTTAAATTTCCTGATTTTTCCAGGTTGATGGGAACCCTGTAAGGTCCATATTTTAAGCTTCTAGCTCTTACTGCTCAAAAGTTACGAGGCAAAATGCTAATGTGGTAGCGATTTCTTTACTTGCAAAAAAATTTGGGAACCTAGCTACGCACCTGCAAAGCCGTGTGGACATGTCATAACTTGTAAGAAACTTGCGCACTTGGAAGGATTAGCACTAGACTGAATCATATTTTTGTTTTACTGGCATCTGATGGTGTCACATTTTGATTTGGTGGCAAAGTTTCACATTTGGCGACTAAAAATGTTTAGTCTACCGGCTAACGACTAGTTAAAAATAAATTATGAAAAAAAAATTTGCTTTTAGGGGTCCTACGTATCAAATATTTTAGCTAAATTAATAATAGTTATAAAAAAAAACTGACCAGTCAAAACGCAGCATCAAAAATTGAGTTAGTCACCAGCAAAACCTTGTAAAACTTGCAAATTTTCTGCAACCTTTCTAGTTACTTCTTAAGGTTAACAGCCAAAGAGACTTCACTGTTCAACACTTCTACTCTCCAACATACTTTTTCCGATAGAGAGTAGCTGCGTGGAAAAGTGAGGTCTCTGGCTGTAGCCTGAAGAATTTTCCGTTAGAGTATAAGTGTGAAGTCTCTTTGGCTGTAGCCTGAAGAAGTCACTAGAAAGGTTGACGAAAATTCGCAAGTTTTTGCAAGGTTTTGGTGCTGCGTTTTGACTAGTTATTGTATAATGAACATCAACCAAAGTATTTGTACTGTACCATCGGTTTTTCGTTTAATAATAATTTTTGATTAATTTGAATTTCTCTGAATTTTCATGTTTGATTAATTTTGACACCCGATTCAAATACCCCTAAACATCCTTGCCAGTTTGTCTTATTTACAAACTTAAATCCACAACCTCGATCAACCTTTTCTCATTGAGTCAAGTTCCAGTTGAGTTTGAAGGTAGAGTGTCAAGTTCGAGTATATGCTAAAATAATAAATCAGTTTTTCTTGAATCAAAACACTACGCATGATACGACAAATTACACATAATTACTACTGAACTACTAACTACCTAATATATACGCCACATTTTTAACATTTATTCTAGGCTTCACTTACACTGCATAGAATAAACGCTTTAAAATTTGGCATATGTTATTTGGTTAGTTCAATAATAATTAATGAGGTAGCGCCGATACCTAACCGGTTTTAAACATTTTGTCGATACTTGCACTGAATCCGAAATTGTATCCCCAATTTTCCATCAATGGTGTAAATTTCGGCAAAGAATTTGGCCATTCTACTTTGATTTATGTGAACAAATGACGCTCAAACTCAAAATGTCACAATATTACTCTGTATCGCGAATTTTCCATAGGCATTATCCGAAAAAATAAATATTTTCAGTCCTTCCATCTTCGTCAGGCAGCAAGAAACATGTGAACTACAGTCTACATAACTATATGCACTCTTCTAGATGGACCAAATTCCATCGGGAACGATTCAAACTTGACGCATTTGTGGCCCTGTGTATCCAGGAGGCCCACAATCATCACTAAGCTGTGGTTGCCATTTAAAGGTGAGTTGTTCTCCAAATCTTCTACTGATGGGTATTTAATTGCAGGAAAAGCTGGTCCGCGGAGATTCATGAAGGATTACCCTGCCAATAACTCATGTTGGATTGCGATTGACTCTAACCACCTCAAGTGTCTGTCATTTTTGGAATTGGACACTAGGATGGTTGTAGATTTTTGCAAGAGTCCAATAATTATTAAAATAAAAAATTTTAAGTAGTAACCCAGAGTTAAAATTAATACAAATGCAAACTTATTCAAGTTGCCTTTTGGACTTATATGTCAGACTGCCTGAGTGGGGAACCCACAACCTTTGGAACCAAAGAGGTCCTACCGCTGAGCCAGACTGACACGGCCGCTTTTAAAACAGTGAAAAAATACGTAGCTAGGAAGATACTCGGTGATTTCTAGAGCAAAACGCTGTGAACCGCATGTCGTAATCTCCAACGGTTCCAGAGTTATCAATATTTCTGTGAAGGATACCGATAATATCGGCCACCGATCCGATCCAGCCATAATAATTATAATAATAATTTGTCGTAAGGAAGAACTGATATATTCGGTTTTGCTGCAATCTGTCTGAGAAAATAACGATTTGCTTCGTAAAATCTTGAGTGTGAAGTTCTCAGATCGCCTCGACTCGAAATTTCGAGTTTTGTACGCCTCTGGTTAAAGTCACGTGGAATATTTGAAATTCCGAAAAAGTCAATTCACAAAAAAATAACGCACATTTCCACAAACTAGACACTTACTCCTATGTCCAGCCTAGTTTGTGGAAATGTGCATGATTTTTGTGTGAATTGACTTTTTCGGAATTTCGTCATGTTCCACAGTACGATCTTCAACGAAGTTTTTCGTAATACTTGAAATAAATCGGATAAGCACTTGTGCACTGTTGCGTGCGGATGCCTTAAATTACCGCTGTTAAAATACATTTGTGCGAATCTGCATACAACTACTAAAATTCGTAAAATTTTTGCCAATATTTGACAGTCCAACCATTTTAACCAACTCGAAATGAGCTTTCAACAGTACAAATTTAAATTCTAGCTCAAAACATTAGGAAGTAATTTGATAAAAATTAAAAGAAAAAGTAATAAATACTGGATAAACATAAATAACTAAGGCTCGGCCGTTACCAACTTTCACAGATCTAATCACGATATGGTCCGATGCTTTTTTCATCGATACCAGGAACAAATGAACACATTTTTCTTTCTTTCTTGCCCACAGAGTGGGCTCGTGTTCATTTGTTCCTGTCGATAAGTCAATGCTGTTACCCCATGAAAGTTAATGTTTCTTCCATATTCATAAATTAGTTGCTTCATGAAGCCCTTTATGCTTGTTAATGCTGAAAATAAAATTTGATGAAAAATTCCCAAATGTTTTATTTCGGAACCTGTTTTTAGTGTTTGCTAACAAACTTGAGAACCATTGAAGCTAGTGGTTTAAAATTAGCACCTTTGCAAAGCTCTCGGAAAAAAGGCCTGAATGGAGTATTAAAACATTTTTTTTAAAGTCAATTTTGGCGAAGATACTGCAAAAATCTATATTCTTCCAAACCGATACCCATGCCAATATTTGTATCGACCGAGCCTTCAATAACTCATTTGAAAAATAAGTCATAAACACAAAAACTACTACAATGTCTTTGCGAGTTCGCTACACAATTGAATTCTTTCATACTTTAAACTAACAATCTCAAATTGTTACTAATTGTTGCCAGTTTTAAATTAAATTTCACACCAGAAATAACACTTCCTGTCTTCTTCTGGCTTACGAACGAGATTTTCTTTGGTTCACATCCCGCTTTACTTCAACGCACAAGTTTTTATTACGATCTCCCCCGTAGCCTTTGGGTATAATGTACTGGATTGCCAGCGTGGCTGGCTCTTGCATATTCATGAGACGCTCGTTGCATCATCATGTACCTTTATTGCCAGCGATTCAAAATGGTGTAGGTGTTTGTCTCTGTCTGAATTGGAGGTCAGCAATGTTTGAGGATTACCCCAATCAATACTACGCTTGGTGATTTTGTGGTGCACTGCGATGCCGTTTTCTTCTTTACCAAATCTCGTAACGGCCATGTGTTCACGAATTCTGTTGCATTCACCTTTCCTCGTCTCACAAATGTAGACGGCGCCGCAGTCACCCAGTGTAGCATATACACTACCTCCTTCGTGTTTATGATACCTTTTGGGGACTACTACTTCTCCTCTCCACACTTGTTGGTACCTCGCCTTTGCCCAACCGACGCTTGTCTGCGCAAAAGTTTGGTCTTCATCCCCTTCTGGTTGCGAAAGTAAGTTCGAAGTCCTGGGCCCCAAGAATTCGTTGCAGCTCCACACATGGGCCTTTTGAGGTAAGTCAGCTAAACTCGCTTCACCTTCACTTTGACCTCTTGCGAGCTTGGTCTGCCTCTTGTGTTTTCAACTTGTTTATCAGTGCTTACCTCCACCATCAGCCTATTGAGGGCCCCTGCCGGAAACCCTAGCCTAAGAAATTTTCTTTTCGCATGATGCAGGTGGTCTTCCGCGAGTTCTTTCATCGTAGAGTTCGTGGTGAGATGAACTCCTTTCTCGCATGCAAGTCACAATCATGTGCAGCTGGCATGGGGGTGTCCTGATGAATAATGAATTCGTCTCCCTGTTGCCGTGGGTTTTGCGTATGGCTGATACAAAATTCTCCCTTCGGATGCCCTCTCAAACAGCATATCCAGGAAAGGCAGCCTTCCTTCATTTTCGATTTCCACTGTAAAGCCTAGTTCCCGTCTCCGTTCATTTAGCAAGTAGAATTTGTCAGCAAGTAGAATTATACGAGATTTGGTAAAGAAGAAAACGGTGTCACAGTGCACCACAAAAGCACCAAGCTTACCATTAGTAAGTAAATTTATTAAGTGATAAATGGCACGAGATTCAACTTTGAGCTTGTGTATTGTTTGGGGTAATACTCAAACATTGTTGACCTCCAATTCACACAGAGACAAACACCTATGCTGTCTTGGATCACTGGCAATAAAGGCGCATGAATGATGCAACAGTGTTTGCATTTAATTCAAAACTGTCGCAAGTTAGTAAAAAAACTGACCAATACTTTCTATTTGAGAGTGTGCGTTTAAAGTATAGAAGAATTCAACACTTTACAAGCTTTCAGCTCTACATGTCACAGACCTGTGGTCAGTTAAATAAATAAAAAATACAATACAATACCTGGTTGCCGGGGCTTAATTTTACAACCTTGCTGGTAAACCAAACAATTTTTTTTCGCGAGTCACTAACAGCGGAATGAATTAAGACATGTGAACACAGCTGCATTATTAAAAACTTTTTCGGTCACACCAAAAAAAAATAAAAAATGATACTATTACTTTGGCTAACAAGAAGCTTTTAGATCTCATACAGCTTTTAGATATACATTTAGTTTTGGTGGCGTAGCTACCTTAGGCTACATCAGAAAGCTTTCAAACATAAAAATAAAAATACAAAATTCTTGCCAGTGTTCAACTGTCGCGCTCTAACTGTCCTATTTGACAGATGGCAATTTTTGGGCGACGCACTGTCACGAACAACTTCCCACCCATCACAACGTTCAGTTCCACTATTTGCATACACACGTGCTAACAAACAGTTCAACTTAAAGTGACGGGTGGATAAAAATAATTCAACTAAATTTGAAGTTGTATTTATGTTGGCTCTTGCATCTAGGGTGCACAGGCTGGGCCAATATTTAGCCAAACACAATATAAATGTCACCCGGTTCATCCCCGAGCTTATGTGCGAGCAACAATTATAACAAGCCCTCCACTACACAGTAACAGTTAACGATATCACTGCCTTCAACACCTGCACAACTTTATCCGCAGTTTTAAATAAGGAGCTAAGAAAATAGCTGCCACTTCTGCATCTGTAACAAATACTGACCTAATGACCAGAACTTTTACGCCGACGACTCTTCATAGCCTCAACTCCATAGCATTATCATAGAGGAAATGACGGGAGGTAAGAGAAAGTTATTTTACGTTGTTGGGGACAAGTTTACAGTGTGCGTGTTTATGGGAAAGCAATCCGTCCAATCAAGTAGCCTACGCCAAATGTGACACCTGAAGATCAAGCCTAGCTTCGAAGCATGTGGTTGCACTCGCACAATGAAGTTGACTTTTATTTAAATCAATCTTCATTTGTGCACTCCCTAATGCAATAATAATCAATCTGCACTGTCAATTTATCGTTACGTTTCCAATTTGTATTCTCCACTCATCACATATTGTTTCGAGTTTTTTCACTCCTGTAGTGTTCCAGCAGGAAAAAAAAAGAAATGAAGTAGCCTATTGATTGAATAGTCGTTGAAATTCTGGATGCTACGCTGCCAACTGCTTTGCTCTAGTTGAAACAGTTGCCGAGATACGGCCGTATGAATGCCGTACCGTAGCAACCTACGATTTGAAATCGTAGTATTGGCAAGTAGAAATAAAACTGGTCACCAACTGCTTGCTTATTTTCCCTCACCATTTGACGAGTGGTGACGGACTTTGTTGAATGCTGCTCTAATGTAATCCTTTATGTTTACACTCTCCAGTCACAAAAAACAAATCATTTGAAGTTTCGGGCTATCTATGTTAGGACACACTCTTGTCACGTCGTAGAAAACTTAAGCATCACGTAGGCTACTAACATGTGCTTGCTGCTGCTGTCCCAGCAATTAAAAGTCAATTGCATGGAAGACCTAAGATCACTAACGAGCTAATTAGTCAAGCTGCTTTAAATAACACTACTTAGCTATTCGTGCACCAACTAAGCTTTTGGGGTCAAACAAAAAATGAGAGTTCAATTCCGCTAACGTGCACAGCAGAGGGAAGTGGAGGTTACAATTTTAAACTACAGTACTGTACTGCTGTACATGTTCATTTGAAGGGTTGGGGATAGGATAAGAGTTTCTGAAGGTAGAGTGAGAGAGAGAGAGAGAAAGGGAGAGAAAGAGAGACAGGAAAATCTAAACTGCTTACCAGCAGCATATATAAGTTGAGGTTAGTTTTTTGCTAGCCTATATATATTACATATGGACATCTTATGTTTAGTTCTTGCTATGTATTACATATGGACAACTGACTGGGGCTTAATTTTCAGTTACCAGCTGACTGCTTAATCATCTGTGGGCAAACGGGTGGGGGCAGTACGATTTTTTTTCTTGTAGCCTATGTTCAAATTCGCTCTCGACCATTGTCGTAAATATAAAAATGTGTGGTTTAGCATTTTCCCCATTAAAATCTGATGGGGCCTACTAACAAATAAGCTTATTTCATCTTACGAATAAATAACGGTTCCCTTTTACTCATTGTTTCGACCCCTGGTTCTTCCTCAATAAAACGACCTAGCTCGATACTTTTGGCCTAGCTACTCTGTCTGGATGTACTTAGTTTTAAATCTTATTTTCCAAAGCGTAGCTAGATCTTTTTCAGTTTGTCGAGTTTTGTGTCAATATTAGTTCCCGTTTGGTAGTAAGGAAAAGGTTTCTGCAGTTGCCACAACTTAGCACAGTGTCGCCAAAAGACGGTGCCGTGTCACAAGCTTGCCAAGACCACCTGACTGGCCTTGCACCGAGCCATCGTAGCCGCCACGCACCAAACGAACTATGGCCACCAATGCAAATAAACAAGTTTGAATGCAGAGCACTTTTACTGGTCTCACTAATCGTCACCTAGTATCTTGGATAACAAGAAGGTTACATTTCGGGCCCAAATACAGAAGAAGCGAGGCATGGATGATCATACATCCAATCATTTGGTGCTGGCGGTCGTCACCACGTCGTCCAGTTCCCGCATGTCTCATTAGTTGACTCATTCCACGATGGTCACAGTCACAGTTCTTCATTGGCAGGAATCCACATCGTGGGACCCGACTGGTCACGGATCACATCTTTTATGCGAGAGTAGATTTCTTCTGGAGTGTCTCCCTGTACAATAGCTGTAAAGAATTCACCAAATTCTTGTTCAAGTTTAAGCGCTCTTTCATAAGTTTTCTTTCCTTGCTCCTCAGTAATACGTTTGTTCATTTCCATGATGGATTCTTCGGATTTGGGTTTGATGAAAATTGCAATTGGATAAAGGCCAGCAACCTGTAACCTCTTGATGGCATTTCCGCTGACGTCTAGTATGCAATGCTTTCCCTTTTCCGAGACTTCCTTCACCGAAGCGACGCTTGTACCGTACAGATTCTCGTTGTACTGCCCGGCTTCAATAAAAAGGTGGTTTTGAATATCGCTCTCCATTTCTTCACGCGATGCCACAAAATGGTAGTCGCGGCCGTCAACTTCATACTCGCGCTTTGGACGTGTTGTGTGGGGTACGCAGCTGCCAAATTTGTCAGGGAATTCAGAAATCAGGTCGTCATTGATCCGATCTTTTAAAGGGCCCAAGATTATGACTGGCCGGACATATTTAACTTCCTGCTGCTGCACTGCTTCGTATGATAGAATGGATTCGTCAGGACCTCTTTCTACGTCGCTACTTTCTTCGGCGTTGTTTTCTTTACTCTTCATGAACGGAAACTTCCGTGAAAAGGAGAAATTTTTCTTTTTCCTTTCCAGGGTTGAATCGTTCCTATCATTGTAGCTGCTTTTACCCTGGAACTTGACAGACTTTAACCTTGCTCGTTCTTTTCGCTCAACCCTACGTTTGCTTGGAATAATTCCCATGCCTTCCGCTTCACTACCATCTGCAAGTGTCTTGCGGGCTTGCCACCACTCATCATCACTGGCATTGATGACATGCAGGATATCTCCGTATCGGAATGGTAGACCTTTACTCGGAAGACCACTATCTTTGGACGGGTCGTATTCAAAAAGGGCCCTTACAAAGAGCGAGCGCCTTTGGGTCGTTTTTAAGCTGCCAGACATTATCTTGTCCCGTAGTTCATGGATTTTCGCTTCAAACCTGTTGTACTCTTCAGGCCTGTATTGGCAAACAATGGTTACAGTTTGTCCAGCTCCCTTAAGAGCAGCTGCAGCTTGTTCGTGGGTAGCATTCCGTAAGTCGATTCCATTTACCGACAAAATCTGATCGCCACGATGAAGCTCCCCACTTAGGTCCGCCGCTCCTCCTGCCAAAATAAACGAAATAAAAATACCTTCACCGTCCTCACCGCCAACAATGTTGAAACCTAGACCAGCACCAGCTTTGGATAACACTGCTTTGCGAGTTTCCCTGCTGATGTCTTCTTCGCTTCCTCCAGTTCCCGTCCCACTGTTAAGTGGTAAGGAATGCTCTGACATCATTCCTTGGATGTTATTTTCGTTTAACGGTGGTGGCGGTGGAGTTACCGCACGTGTGATCTCCTTTACTACAGGTGGTGGAGGGGGCGGTGGTAAAGGTGAGTTGCTGAGATAAACAGGCTTGGCTATCAATAGAGCCACATATTCCGTGGTCGCTTTTAGTGTGGCAACGGCGTATTCATGCGTGACGTTTTCTAAATTCGTCTCCCCGACTGCAATTAGCTTATCTCCAACAGCCAATCGTCCCTCAACGTGGGCCGCTCCTCCTTCCATGATCTTCGTAACGTAAATGCCATTGTCTCCTAGGATATGCTGGTTGCCAATACCACCCGCAATACTGAAACCCAATCCTTTATTGCCCTTTTCCAAGTGAATCCGAAGAATCTTTACGTTGTCCGGCGATCGTTGGCGTTTCACCGTTAAATGCACCGTATTTCCCGCCCTTTTCAGGGCATCTACCGCACTTGCATGAGGAACGTTCACAACACTAACATCATTCACTTTGAGGATGATGTCATTAACGATAAGTCGGCCGTCGGCGGCAGCGGCACCTCCCGATATCAACTTCGTGATGTAAATGCTTGGATCGCCGTCAATGTGCGGATTGTCCGTACCGCCAGCAATGCTGAAACCGAGACCAGCACCGCCTCGTTCTAGCGTCAACTCTTCATAGTCCCACTCTTCCTCATAGTTGCCATTTCGGTACTGTTCCGGCGCACTGATGAGTAAATGTGGCGGCACCTTCTTTGGGGATTCCTTAAGGGTCCCTATAGTCATTTCTCCTTGGTTTTTCACGGTATTGCTGTCGTGACATGTGATTTCTCTCAACTGCGCAGGAGGCGGCGGCGCTGGTATATCCTCTTCGTCGTAATTGTACTTCTCACTGTTGGGAGAAGCTTTTGAGCTTGTAATTGGAGGCGTACACTCCCATTTGCAAGCTATTTGCAGCGTTTCTGCCGTCTTCTGCTGTATGCTCTTCGTGTCATCCAACAATGTTATCTCGTAGAATTCTTGAATGTCCAGCAAAGCTTGGAACAAGCGGCTCTTGAATATCCGTATTACTCTTTCGATCGCACTTCGCAACTGTTTATCTTGGGGTTTAACGAGTTTGCAGTGGTAATCTTCCAACAATTCCAAGGCCCGGTGGGCTTCCACCATACGAGAATGGGGCGTGGACAGGGACACAAGATACAGCCGATTCGACATGACTGGCTCCCCGAGCTTGCTCATATCGGTACGGTTGCTCACAGTGGAGTTAAAACGTTTTTAAGAGATGCAGAGTGTCCATCCGATGCGGCAAAAAGCTTTTCCCGAGTTTAGCATCCAAACACATACTGGGAATACAGTCACGGTAATAGAATTCTTCATATTTTAAAGGTTTTCCGACATTACGACGGTGACGCTGGGCACGACACTACTATTCACGATCTTGCGAAAATCACACTCACTAGGTCCAGCGATACGTCTCTATACACACACAGTTCCCATCAATCGATTACAGATCGGTTTTTTTGACGATCGTAACGGTACACGTACACTATGTTGCGATGAAATCATCATCTTTAGTATTCAGGCATTTAGCGAAGCTTCGAGTAGCGCTTCAGTCAAATTTATCTTCATGGTCATCAGTCCCAGCAAACATCAGCAGCAGGCTTGTTCGATTGGCTTTTTTTGGTGACGTTGTGCGTACGCTCCCAAGCGTGCAAGAACAGGATTAGGATACTGACACCCCTGCCCCACCCCTTCTTTAATCCTAGTTTCTTACGGTAAACATAGGACAAACCTAATTGTCGATCCGATTCTCGTTTTGTCCTTTCATTTACCAAAATCGTACCCTCAGACGATCAAATAAATGGTAAATGAATTCATATAAAACTATTTCCGGTAATGTATCGAGGAAAACTGTTAAAATATACCGGAGGGAGTTATGTGCCTTTAAGAGTTGCTAGATGTGTCACTGCGTTTGTAATGTTCTTTGGCTCCTGATGTTAGTAATTCGTGCGCAGAAATGCTGTCGAATATGCGAGACCTTTGAGAACAATGTGGTGTGTTGGATCCCTGATTGAGAGTTTGGAGGAGGTTTCGAACGGTTCAGTTTAACAGTTACCCCATAAGGGAAAACTATGTGAAGGACTGCACTGCACTAGGCCAAAATAACAAAAACTGCAAGACTACATTGACTTTGAAGAAAAAAAAAGGCCAGTACAAAGCTTGTATTTTTGATGCTGGGAAAAAGTCAGAGCATCACCAGTTCTTGTAAACAAACTGTGGGATGATTGTTTACAAGAAAGAACCAAGTTTGGTCTTGAAGGTGATGGGTGAGGTGACGATGTTCCTTGGAAGTCATTCGGAGTGCTGCAGATGTGGAAATGAAGCAAGATTGCATGGTTTTGTGAGGTGTAGATCTTGAGCCAATTGTTTCTACTTTGAGAGGGAAAGATGGGCATGTTTAGGAGGAGAATGAAGGTGGTTATTGTATGTGAAGGTGAGTTCTCCTCGGATTCTGCGGTATTCGTGAGTGGGAAGTCGGAGTCTTCAGACGTTCAGTGTAAGAGAGGCGACGGATGAAATTAATACGAGATGGGGATTATTGTGATAACGCACCCACAATCGGTACCTTCCTAAACGACCAAACAGAGCGAACCGAACGCACCACTGTTGGTGACAGTTTGGCTCATTCCCTGGTAATATACGTGTTGAAACGGCCTGATTGACGTCAACATCGTCAGCGATGAATCTGTTTCGTTAAAACTGTTACGTCACGCATGCTCAAATCTCCACCCCAGCAAACCACCTCCCTCGCAATTTGGCATTGCTCTCGCCTGGTCACATCTATTAGCCAATCCTGGTCACATCCATTAGCCTGGTCTGGTCGCGGTGAAGATATTACGTATTGAATACTCTGATGAGCTTGTTGAGCTGTATTGTAGTTTAGGAAGGTACAGACGGTCACGTCATCGTTGAATGCACTGTGAAGTCATCTGTGGGCGTCCAAAGATGCATCGATAAACACTCCTGTGTCACAAGCTGTAACTAATGGAGCAACTAGCAGACACTTGACTAGTTAGTCACATGTAATTATCAAATGTATAAATATGGAATAAAAAAATGGAATAAACGGTGTCATTTGCCCCTGTTACTCGTACTCGTTACTCGTACCTGTTACGTGTACTCGTGTAGTATTAGGCTAATCGGCCATCACCCCTTCTATTCCATAATGGCGACGAGTATGGGAAGAATGGCATGCACCACAATTATCGTTCAACCAACCACCCCTTTAGGAAGGAATGAACTTGTCTGGTGGCTCTTCTCTGAAACCCTTCCAGTTTGTTTCCGTCTGATTCAAATATAATACACCCAGCAGAATTAGCATACTCTAGGATGCTGCGGATGAGGGAGAAGTAGAGCAGGAAGAAAGTGCATTTGTCAATGAGAAAAAAGGAGTTCTTGATAATGGCAAGCATTCGATAGCCTCGGCTAGTAATGAGGTTAATGTGTTGGGAAAAGGTGAGTTTTTGGTTGATGACCGAGGGCTTTCTGGAAGTCTGTTCTTGCAGACCTACTCTTGCAGGGGGTGTGGGTGTAAGATGGTGGGTGGCCGAAGCTAAGGACAGCACAGGAGGTTTCGTTGAGGTAAATGTTCATTACATGAACCCATTGCATAAGTTTGTGGATGATGGGTTGGAAAGCAATGGAGTCAGTAGGAGGGGGGGGGGTGACTGGAGGTCCAAGAAGATGGAGCTATTGCAGGTGAGGCAAGTCGTGGGTGAAAATAATTAAGTGGAGGCCAGCAAGGACGCTCTCCTTGGGGTTCTGTAGTGACATTGCTGATGTTAAAAGAGTGGCCGTTGATAATTGTACGTTGAGTTCCATTAGTTAGAAAGTCAATAAGCCACTTTAGGAGGTAACCAGAGATGCATGTGGTGGTAAACTTCGTGGCAAGTATGTCATGTGGTATGGTGTCGAAGGCCTCAGCAAGGTAAAAGTATGCAGCATTTACCTGTGACCCATCTTCGAGCCATTCAGGTTAGAGGTTAAGGAAGGAAATAAAGCTATAGGTAGTTGATTTACCAGGGTTTAGGGGTAAAACGATCGTCAAGATTGGTGATGACCTTTTCCTTGTATTTGTAAAGGATACAGGTGAGACTAATTTGTAAAGTAATGGAGTCAGTTGTATGTAAGTCCATGCTGGATCATTGTAAAAAACACCAACTATTAGACGTTGCCCTATTAGGCTTCCTTCCAAATCGATCAACCACACTTTGCTGGTAGCGCTGGACTGCAGCTGCAGATTTGGGCACAAGTTTTGACGTGGTGTATTTTGATTTTCAGTGTGCCTTCGACTTGGTGGTTTATACAAAGCTTGTGGCCAAACTCAAACAATTCGATTTTGATGGACAACTGAACTGGCTTTGTGCCTTTTTACGGGACTGTCAGCAGCAAGTCCAAATTGAACATTCGCACTCTACACTCTTACCTATTTTAAGTGGGGTCCCATAGGCCTTTGTCCTGATGCCTCTACTTTTTGTCATTTTTATTAATGTCCTTCTATCATCAACTAAGTCTTGTGATGACTTAAACCTTAAGTTTGCGGATAATGTTAAGACGGGTATGGGAGTACTTGGTTTGGCTGACCATCACAGGCTAAATAACACCGTAGCTGAGGTTGCTGCTTGGTTCTCACAGTGGCAGTTGCCTTTCTTGAGTGAGAAGTGAATCTCCTTTTGCATAGGGAGCTCTCCCCAATTATCTCCGTATACTATAAATGGTCTACAGTTGGGATGTAAGAATGAGATCAGGGATTTGGGTGTCTGTTTAACGTCCGATTTCAAGTCCTCCATCCACTGCAGGACAATTGCTGCCCATGCCTTCCGTCGCCTCTACATTGTTAATCGGTGTTTTGCCCGTGCAAATTCTGAAACTCGTGTCCTGGCGTTTAAAGTCTACGTGAGACCAATCCTGGAGTATGCCAGCACAGTCTGGTCTCCATACTTACTCCAAGGAATTACGCCGTCTCTACGTGGACCTCTCGCTAACTTTTAAAATTGTGCATTATATGTTCCCACTGAGTTCTCTTTTTCGATTTTGTGAGTAGTTCTACGACACGAGGACACTTAATCGCGAATGAATTTCTTTGCACTTCGCGTTATACCTCCATGGAACGATTTGTCAGAGGACATTGTCCACTCCCACACTCTTTCGGCCTTTTGTCGTGCTGTACATGACCCTGATCTCTCAGTATTTCCTAAGCGAACCTATTAATGTTTATGGTAATAAAAACTTTTTTCTTTTTTTAACTTGGGGGTGGTGTAAGTGGGCAACCCTTCTGTTTCCTGTCACCATTTTTTGTTGGGAGACCAAATTCAATTTACTATTATTATTATAATTGATCTGTAGTTGTTAGTTATTGTGATCGCCAGCTTTGAGTATTGGGGTGACATTAGCAGTGAGCCAGAGACAGGGAATGAATGATTCCGTGAACAATTTCTGGGAAATCGTAGTAACGCTCAGTGGTGCCTATCCCCCCCCCCCTGGACCAGTGAGGGGTAAAACCCCCCCCCCCCCACTGTTTAAAAATGGTACTTCTATATTAGTGGTTAGGAGCGCGCCCTCTCCCCTCTCCCCCACGCACCCAAACACGTTTGGCCATGTTATTTTTAAACGCTTTATTTCTATCCCGTCATAACCGTCGGATGCTGCAACTGCATCTATTGTTCTGTTTCATTTTTATCAATATTCAACTGTGTATAAAATTATAAACTAAAACGTATTTTTTTATTACATTTTTCTAAATTTATGTGTTGTGTTGACGGGTTATGTTGTGTTGTGGTGACTGGTGGTGTGTTGTTGTGACATAATAAATGCATCAATATTTTCCACCCCCACCCCCTAAAAGTCAGTGAGGAGTTGCTCCTCCCTGAGCACCACTGCTAATGCTATAAGCAATGACAGGCGCTAGTTCCTTCAAAATCTTAGGGTGGAGTCCGTCGGATTTAGGAAAGAGTGTTCTTTAATGGTGGGCTCATGTTTGTGAGGATGTTACCGTCAAGATTGTTAGAAGGAGTGATGGTGGAGGGAGGTTTGTTAGCGTTTTAGACTGTGCAGAAGTGAGAGTTAAAAGGGCGTCGACTTTAAAGCCGGATCATTAACTGGTCCATCTTTTCTTTTGCATTTATGGTGCCAATCAATGACTGTGATTTTTTGTTGTGACTGATGTAAGATCAGTTTCTTATGGCAGTCTTAGATGTGGATCCAATCTCGCGTTCATTAAGAGCGGCATGCAGCACGGATTACAGTGGATACATTCGTCATCAGTGTGGCTTTCCCTGTAAACAATTAATGCTTTGCATTTGGTGAGTGGAAGGATCTTTTCATGGTGGCGTTGACCCAGAGACGAGTGTCTCTCTTTTTTCCCAGGTTTCTTCACGAGAGGGCAGTGGGTTGAGATATATCTTAGCATTGTATGATGACAAATTTCTCATGTCTTCTCTGTGTTCAGTGGTGTGATAAGGTCAGGAAGTTTTGCAGCCTTAATGAAGTCTCGCATGAGGGTTATAGTCCACCTTAAAGAAGTTGTACTTGGTGGTGTTGGGTGGGTCAGGGATTGAGGTGGCGAATTGAGCAAGAAGGCTGAGAGGGATGCTGTGTAACATGTTGAAAATCAGGTTTGATGTGTGTCTAATCAAGATGAGGTTGAGGACAGTTTTTTGTCCTTGTTGGAAGCTAGTTGGGTGTTCTACGAGCTGCACAAGCAGGGACGATGCTAAGGGGAGGCGAGAGGGGGTGCTCGCCACCTAAATTTTTGGCTGCCCCCCACCATCAGATCAAAATCAAACGTATAAACGGAGAAAATTTTGATTACTTATTAAGAAAACTACGTTAGTTTTTTTCACAGCGACAGGAAGACACATCAATGGAGCCTAGTTGTTACTGTGAGAGTTATAAAATCACCTTTTTTTCATCTGGACTTAAAACAACCCCAAAAATGGTGTAGAAACCAGCTAACCGGTGTGAGAAAGAGAACTGCAAGTGTTGTTTTTACTTTTATTCTTTTTTTTTGGGGGGGGGGGGACCGCAAAAGAAGAACTTTTGGTTCGCCCCCTGGCTAAAATTGTTGCCCCACGGCCGCCTTCCCAGCAAAGTGATTCTAGCGTCGTCCCTGTGAACAAGGTCTCGGGAGGAAGTTGTTCAAAGTGCGTATTCAAGTCTGCAAGAATGATAATGTCATGGGATGTGGTATCACATATCTATTTGACAAAGTTGACAAGGTGCTCATTATTGGTTGGTGAGCTAGCAGGAGAGCAGTATCAGTGGCTTGTGATATTATGCCACCCAATAATCTTTAGTGTGAGTTTTTTCAGTTGGGGTTTTATCGTTGCTAGCAACAACGTCAATGGCATTTCGGTAATGGTTCCTCTTGCCTGAGTTTGGAGGTGTGCACATTAGTATAATTAGGGAAATAAAGGGCTTCGATGGTTGATGTAAAATTGTGATTTTGCCCCAGTAATAATGACAACTTTAGAGTTTCACTCAGTGATAATGACTTCTAGGTCAGCCTGTTTATTGGCAAGCGAGTTTGCATTTGTGTAAAGGACGTTGACGGCAGAAGGGCAAGAAAGGGGGTTGCGATAATGATGTGGCAGAGTGGCAAGGTGATGGGTTGGAGGAGTAGGGTCAGAGGATAATGCTAGGGGAAGGCACGGGGGAGACAATGGTCAGGTAGGAGTAATTCGGAAGGATAGCTGCAAGGAGGGGTGAGGGGAGATTATGTGCGAATGCCGGTATTATTCGTGAATGGTGTTGAAGGAGGAGGTTTATAGCTGGTGGGTGTTCAACTGGAGAGTTCATGGTTGTGGATGGGCTACTGGAGCCATTTTTGGAGGAGACAATGTTCTCAGGTCGTGGGATGCTGCAATACACAGTAAGGAGTGCTGCAGACTAGTTTTTTTTGGTAGCAACAGCCAACTCGTCAACTCTTTTGTCGACTTCAGTACAGAAAGACCAGTACTGTGGGCATTTTGCTTTCAGTTTATAGACATTGGCTTGCAGTTTGGTTGTTTTCTAATAGCGAGACAATTTTATTACGCGTGGTGTCTGGGTGGAGGCATGAAACAAATAAGGTCTATTGTTTGGTTTATGGTGGTGCTGGACAGTGCATATTTGCGTGTTTTGGTTGCTACCAATTTTGAAGGGTTGGGCTGTTTTTGTTGACTGTGGAGATTTATTGTGTTATTGTGAACCGCACCATTAGAATTTTGAAGTTGTTTCTTTTGTCTATCCCATCGTAGTCACTGCATTGGTAGCGGAAAATGTTTACACTGTCATTTCGTTCTTCATCTGATGCTTCGTTTCGATTTTCGTTTTCGAAAATATGTTTTGAGGCAACATGGAAGGTTTCGGTTTCAATTGCTTGGAATTTACACTGGCGATTGAACTGTCACTTGAGAAGTTCTAGTTATTAGAGAGATTTTAGCACCCGTTCACAGCAGAAACGCCAACGTGAGGGATAAGCTCCCGCCGTACAAGAGTCGCGAGTCAAAAAGTCCGTTTTAATCCCTGTTTACTGCATGCCTTCTTGTAGGCATCGCTTTCCCCGTCTGGGGGTAGAGGGTTAAGCAGTGACCTTGGCCTTTCCTGCGCTGATGGTGAAGCCTACTTCCAGGCGTTGCTCACCAGTCTTGCATCACTGCAATTAAACATACGAAACACCGGTTTAAAATCACCCTACGTAACTCAATTTTGGTAACCAATTAGGGAAGTGATCAATGTACCACTGCCACTCAAAAGGGGATTTTTGAACTTGTGTTTTTAGAGAAAACCGCACAAGTTTGCAACAAACGTGAAAACTGCTGCCCACAAGTTGAGAACGCTATTCTACAAGTCTGTCCAAACGCGAATGACGTCAGTTAATCCCTCCGCGTTCCCGTTTGTCCTACCAAACGGGTGCTAAAACCTGCCTATTATTTGTTTTCTGATCATACGTGTAAGGATTCTTGGTTTATTAATATTGAGGCACCGCTCTTTTGGAATAATGGCTGGTACAAGGTTAGTGGCCTGCTACTCAGCAGCTATAATAATAATAATAATAAATGTTTATTTGCTCCAGTAAAAAAGCAAAATGGAAATGCAAGGATCCAGGGAGGACCACTAACAGCACACCAAGGTTTTTAAAAATATATACATAGAAACTCTTAAAATCATCCACTTATTTTATCCGTTTTCATATGCAGAGTATGCTCGTCAACCAAGTTTAAGATTTATGTGTTTAAAATTTTAATAAAATGTTAGATAGTTTTCCGGACGAAGTAGGTGCGCCTTCAGATCGCATTTGTTTAGCAGTTTCCGAAAACTGTAAACCGATGAGGCCGAGACAATATCGTCGCTCAATGAATTCCATGCAGCAATCACTCTTAAAGCGAAGAAGGATCTCCTACAGTTCAAGTTAAACCCCTGGTTAATGATCCTCAGATGGTTTCCTCGAGTTCTGGGGTTAGTGCAAACATTGAAAAAAGGTAGGTCAATACGTAGCAAACAATGTATAATTTTATACGTAAGGATTAAGTCAGCCTTTAGGCGTCGACATTCTAGAGTGTCCAAGTTTAAAGCACTTAGGCGCTGTTGATACAGGGTTCATACTCATATCTGAAAATGAATATCCCTGATTTCCCCCGACTTATTTCTTAAAATATCCCTGACCAAAACACTTGCACTTTTTTTTTAAATTTTTTAATTACACAGAGTCAACTGCTCACTCTGTAAAAAATACGACAAGAAGGTAGTAGAAAAGTGAGTGAAACTTACAAGACCAAAAGGTTAATACAAAATGAAAAAAAAATGAAAAAACTGTTCACAAATAAACGGTTGTAAAAAAAAGACAGTTCATTCTAAAATCGAATATCCCTAACTATCACTGACTTTTCACCACTTTTCTATTTTTTCCATGACTTTCCCTGACCATATTTCATATCCCTGATTTTCCAGGTCGGTATGAACCCTGTGATATTGTTTCTTACTAAGCCCAGGTAAATGTTTTGTAAATCTCCTTTGGACCGATTCGATCTTGTCAATATCCTTCAACAATCGTGGCGACCAGACCTGCCTAGTCTACTCCAGTAGTGGGCGTTCAGATCAGAAACTATGTTGTTCTGCCAGGTACCGATTTATGCTTCCAGGCTCATGTTCCACATCACTTCCGGCAGTGATGCTGCGTTGGTCCCATGGGATCACTTGTTGAAATGTGACACCAAAAAGTATTTTGCCTCACCTAACTTCATAATTAATTCATGTGAGTTAATACGTCGACGAATGTAGTTTTGTAATTTACTTCAGAAAGGACCTGAATAGCCTTAAAAATAATCAGAACCTGAAAAGAGAATGTGGTACAAGAAAGTAATATTCGTGGCTGAATTAAAGCATGTCAACAAAAGCGTCACTATAGATCGAGGTGAGCACCATGGAACCTGACCCTCAGAAGAGGACGTACTGGACAGTTAAGTCCTTACCGAGGAAAGTGTCTGCCGTTCAAGAACGGGTGGTTCCATCGACGCTCAAATATCATAAGTGCGTTTATAGAAAACTGGTGGTTGGTTACTTGTTACGAAAAGGTGTAAAACTTTTGTGTTCACGCATTGGCTCGAACAACGAGTGGGAGACCGAGGTAACCCTCCAGGAAAACGAGGCACAACATTCAACGCTGTACATCACCGCTGTTGCCTCTGTGATACAGGTAAACAACATTGCTTGTCATTTTTTATGTGATCTACCAAACTGTTATGAACCACGATATGGAACCCTCAATGGCTGGTAATAGTAACTAAAAAATTAATCTAGTCGTGGAAAATGCTGTGAAAACTCGTTTCATAGATAGGTAAGGGCAAAGCAGTAGCAGCCATAATAATAATAATAATAATGATTTAGCCACGATAGTGACTGGGAGGACAAAAGGGCAGGTGCCACTTACACCGGTCCCGTGGTTAAATGAAGTCAGTGGTAGCTCTTACGTTTAGGAAATTGTGTAGATTGCATGCCCTGAGTAAGGTCTTAAAAGTGTTGAGGGCAACGAGCAGAGACCACATTCTTGGGAAGGGAGTTCCAGACCATGGTGACCCTACACGAGAAAAAGCTTCTTCAACACTAGGTGCGAGCTGGCTGGACCACCAACTTGAATGAATGCCCGCATGTGGCCTTGTACGAATGAAGTTCAAAAAACGGAAAATCGACGGAAAGGAACCCATGAACAATCCTGTAGGTAAGAAGCAGGTCCGCACGAAGACGGCGCAGCTCCAGCGACTCCAGACCCGCGCATTCCAGACAAATGTCATAAGGAAGGTTTTGGAAACCGGGTAACCACTTGGTGAACCTGCGCTGTACACGTTCAACTTTATCAAGGTCTCCTAAGAGAGTGGGTGACCACACCTGGCTCGCATACTCAAGATTTCAGTATCCATTTTGGTTTTTCCCGGACTAGGCAGATGTGGCTAAACCAAGTGAAATATTGAGATAATATATAGTGGGGAGGGGACTGGAACTCGGGTCAGGACTGAGACTGCGTAGTTTTTGTTGAGATGTCGTCCGGGGGTAGGGGGCTCTCAGGAACGAGAGTGTGTACTTTTTGTAAGGACCAATACACCGCAGCCGGGGGGGGGGGGGCTAGTGGCCTGAGGAATGACACTAAGTAGTTTTTGCTGAGACAATCATCAGAGCGAGGTACCTCAGGAACGAGACTAGCCTTTTGCATTTTTTTTGCTAATGTGTGACCCTACTTCGCTATACAAACATACTTTGTTCACCCATGTTCGGTTTGATAATTTCATAACCACGATGTCAATGGCTGTACAGAACATTACCTTAACAGTGGGTGTTCTAGTTGGAAGAAAATTACTGGATCAACTGTATTATGAAGTCACACCTACGTATTGTCGTGGGTGAATCCTAAACCTATCCACCGATGCTATTATTTAGCCTCACCTCTTGCTACATGTTAACCATATGATGAAATTCCAAAACAAGACAGTGTAGTTTTGTATTTCCATACCACTGGATTTATTAAAAACCAAAGACAGCTGTTCGATTATTAAAACAGACACCTCCCTACTCAAAACTTTGATAGTACAGGCATCATCATAAACTATGAATGAATATCACAGAAAGACCTTTTTCCTTTATTTGGTTCTGACAGAGCAAGCTCCTTTTACAAATAATCCAAACTTACAACCCAAGTTATTCAATAAATTTACTGATTTCAATCGGTATCACCGCCACAAAATTGGATAGTCTCGCCTGAAGTACGGCAATTTCTGGTTTGGTGAACGATCATATAATACTTCCAGGCCATCGCAATGCTCTATTTCATTCATCAGCACGCTAGTGTGGCCGACTACAAGTTTGACAGTGTGCGCTCGGAAGAAGCCTCGTTTGACTGCAAAGCAAAATTCTTCAACTAAGGTCGATGTTATTTGGTTATTAGCTCTTGCGTCCAGGATGCGCAGGTTGGGGCAGTATTCAGCTAGCGACATGCAGCCCAACTCAATGTCTTTTGTCGACTTACTGAGATTACACACATACAACTCTTCTAACAAGCCTTCAGCTGCCAAACTAATGATCCCACTGCCTTCGACCATGAAAATATAACTAATGTCCAGTACTTTAAGACAACGAGCCAGCGAAAGTGATGCCACACCTGCGTCTGTAATGAATGTTGAGCTGATCACCAAAATGTTGAGCAAAGGACAGTTTGTGACCACCACTTCCAGTGCATCATCATCGAGGAAGCGGCAGCGGTCGAGAGAAAGTTCATTTAGATTGCCAGCTGCAGTAATCCCCTTCATGATTTCATCCCAACTTGCTCTGCGTTCTAGAGAATATACGCTGTCTACCCATAGAATTCCATCCAAACGCAATACCTCCAACGTACTCTTCAAGCATCCAATAGTGTCCAGCAATGACGGTGGCAACAAAGAATAATGACTTAACGTTAATTCCTTAATTTGGTTTTTAAGTTTTTTCAAATGGGTGAGCACGGACTGTACACTCATATCTGAACATCTCTTAAGTGCAATACTTTTTAGATTATTGCCCACCTCGTCGAGAAACTGTCCCCTAACGTTAAACAGTCCCTTAAGTTCCAACGTTTCTACAGTTGGGCACATTTGCAGGAAGGCTCCCACAATTTCATCATCGTCTTCAAAAAAATTCAATGTCACATGCTGCAGCTTGGGACAATGCCTTGCTACATACAATAACAGTGACTTGTCATCTTCGTAATCCTTCCAGAATCCTACTAGTTCTACTTTCTTCAGATTTGGACAATATTTTCCAAGATCGGCATCCCTGAAGCGTGGTCCTAAACCCACATACAGCAAAAGTTCTTCCAAATTCTGGCCGCAACGAGATAAAATCGAAGACATAACCGTGTCGGTAAATTTAAGCTCCGGCAGTGACCATTGGTCCCGGCACAGCAGCTCGTCGAAATGTAGTGGGGCCGATGACCTCCAACTTACTTCTGTACCGATCTTCCGCCATCTTGTGCAGACGGACTCTGTACGAATTCGCTCCGGGATGTTTAAAAATGAAAATATATGTTCCAGCATTTCGTCTGGTAACATGTTAATATAAGTTGGCAATTCCTTATTGTAACTCCATGCTTTGCCACCATTGTTTTTTTT